>JAQFYQ010002054.1:0-12259 GCA_034694885.1 Buchholzia appendiculata
ATATAGCTTACACCAGCATGCCATTGCACAAGAGACCCAACCCTTCATGGGTAGTGTTTTCGAAACCAAAGTTTTGATTACTTGTAAATAAATATATTACATACATTTATGATAAACAAAGAAAAATGTGAACATTGCAAACAAATGAACATAAATAAAATAAAACTGAGTAACAGCAAATTCATCAAAACATCATCAATAAACAAAAAAAAATTGACACGACACTTCTAACAGTTCGTTAATAAAAAAAATACAATATTCACATTTATTATGACAAAATATCGCTATTGTTTGCTGTGAAATAAAGTATTGCGATATAAACACAGTAATCTGCAGAACTAACTTGATATACATAGCAGTAAACTTCAGAGTAACTTGACATACAAACATCAAGCTTTGACTAACTTAATTTATATATACAATATTCAGGAGACTACATTGATATACATACAATAATCATCACCACCACATTATGGTGAAACATTTGCTTTTTGCAAGATGTCCGACATGAACACAGACTTAACTAATGACGCGAGGGATCATTACGGCTGTGGATTTTACTATCTCGTACCCATGCTGACGCCAGCCCGTACCGGGAATTAGGTGATTTCCCTTCTACATAGAAAGTTCGGCTTTTGATTTAGCAGTAGTGGCAAGCACAAGATAACCTCACCAATGTGAAGACAAAGAGCTGATGGTAGTATTCTACACTCATGCTACAGCTCTGATCAGAATACTATCCGTACGTCACTTCTTGCGACATGCACTTTCCTGGGCTGTTCTCAATTTTCTCTCTACCACAAGGGACATATACATACAAATACCTGCAGAATATATTAATAAACATAGACTATACTGATAAACATACAGTAATCTGCAGATTAACTTGATACACATACACTAAGCTGCAGACCTTGTATATGAGGTGTGTATCACCTTTGCCTGTATTAACTTACCAACAGACAGCTGTAATGCTGTATGGGTAAAACACTCAACATACAGTAGAATATCTACGAGCAGAAAAGACTAGTAGATTGAGTTTTATTTGAGCTAGATATGCGTTTATTTAGGAATGCGTGAATGCTCTTAGTCTGTCTGGAATTGTCAAAGCCAAAGAATGTTCCCCCAAGCTGACAGCTATGATTAACTGCAACACATCTAAACCAACTAGGAGAACACATGAACTATGCATGAAACAGTCTTAAGGAAAGACTTTGTAATCTCTTATTACGACATCAAAGTATATAGGAATTTACATATCTATATCCATGTCAATACATATACAACGTCAAAATCTTGTGAATGTTATTTCTATAAAAACATCAATATTAATATTCACAGCATTTAGTCATCTGATCAGTCACATGACTAGTCAGATGACCAGTCACATGACTAGTCAGATGACCAGTCACATGACTAGTCAGATGACCAGTCACATGACTAGTAGCACAAATCTGTCACATGACAAAATATAATATCGGCACAAATCGGACGTCTGTGATCAACACATACTCCTTCCACTAGAATAAATAACTTGTTAAAAAAGCAACGACAGAAAATCTCAAGCTGACTAGGTACTTCAATAGAGTGTGACGACTAGAAAAACGACAAACGTAAGAGAGATGTTATCTACATAAACGTAAAAACTTTACAACACGCATACGAACAAGATGAGATGTCTACAGCTGAGATCCAGACGAGAGAGAATAGTTCAATACATTTATAGACTTGGCGCAACACCGATTGCAAGATGACTACAACACATCGTACATATAGATGGCGTACATATACATACACTGGCAGATACTGAAAGCTGCAACTTGTAACGCAGAAAACTCGGTTGAAAACTGGAAATACTACATGTTGACGATGAACAGGAATGAAACTTCAAAAACATCCACATTCAAAACAAGATAAAAACATTTTATGTGGAAACTGCAGGCATCGCCTTAATTACAGAGTGAATCTACCATCGTAATAGATAATTCCTGTCACTATAAACATTACAACACAGCAATTATAACTAGTAAAATATTTGAGAACAACAATTTGCAACTGTAAACATGAGGTAATGACTGTACGGAATAAAACAGCTCCATCGATGTCTTGTCACAGAGCCTTCTTCAAACTGAACGGAGCTCACATGAACTGAGCCCGCCGACTGGCAGCACATGCTCATTGCTTGCTCATCTGAACAGAGCTCACATAACTTAGGCAGCCTACAAGCAAAACAGGCTCATTGTTTACTCATCTGAACAGAGCTCACATGAACTGAGCCCGCCGACTGGCAGAACATGCTCATTGCTGGCTCAATTGAACAGAACGTACTTACTTTAGCTGCTCTTATCACTTTGTTTGAACAAAGCACAATCATTTGAACTCTGCTTGTCCATTTCAATTGTACTTTTCTGCACTAAAACCGAACAGCTCAGTTGATCTGTACTTGTCTGCTTTCTCACAGAAGAAAGCTTATTATCTCACACTGAACAGAATTAGTTGAACTGAGTTGAACACTTTTCAAATTCAAAGAGTAAATCTCAAATATATTTCACATAACAAAGCTGCTTCGCTGGTGAATTCAAACAGACAGGATGCAGACAGATGGACATATGAGACAGACAGATGGACAGACAGACAGAAAGACGTGATCATAATCTCTGTTGCGTTAGAGAGGGCATCGATCTGTCATCTATCTTCCATCCGAAAGCATTTCCATCTCTGTTGAACGGAAAGTTCTCATAGATGGGTTCTTGCCGCTCAGTGAACTTCATCTGGTGCGTTGCACTCGTGTTACGGTGCACTGCACCAGGATCATTGCGCAGTGATCCCCTCTCCGACATGGACAAATGCTGGACTGGTCCAACATCGGGACCATGATGATCCTGCGCCAAGTCATCAGCAGTGAAGTCGTACCAAGCATGGTGTCTCCTCGGAGACCTCGCGTGTCCGTTGCCAATCTCAGGACGTTCATGAGGAGTCTGGCCGAATGATGACATCCTTCCATGATCATCGACTCTCAGTGGGACTGCTTTCTCTGCCCAGTTACAGCTGACTTGCTGACTGCCCGCATCGCCCGACTCAAACGAACTGAACGGTGACGTCATCAGTACGGGATTGTCGTAAACATTCGACACGACTCCGTTAGCAGCTGTCTGTGCATCAGCAGCGACGCTAGTGCTGTGAAATACTTTGCTACTTAGAGAAGGAACACAGGAGACTGGAGGACTGTCAACGACCGAAGCCCCGCCCCACACCGAAGCCCCGCCCCCAGTCAAAGCACCGCCCATAACTGAAGCACCACCCAAAGTCGAAGCATCTGAAATACCGCTGCCCACAATTGCATAGCTCGGATTTTCATACTGACGCTGGACTGGATGGCTAAGTTGACTGCTCGCCGAGATGATCCCAGATGATCCAGAACCAAACTGCGACGTAAAGGACCCGCTTGCTTCACCTCCGACCGACATCCAACGCACGCCATTGCAGGAGTCAACTACACCTGTATTAACCGGTGGCACCCCACAGCCAGGAGGCATGACGCTATTGGTCGGCACAGAATCAACACGCTGACTATACAGCACACCACCTCCGTGAAGCACACTTGTATCATTGTCCTTGTGAAGACTACTGGCTGGGTCACAAGCTGCAGGTACCTCATTAGCATATGTATGTAGGTCATGAGACGGCAAGTCATTAGCATATGTATGTAGGCTATGAGCCGGCAAGTCGGCTACAAACCCTCCGCTGCTGGGTTTCCCATCCACAGCATGATGAAAGAGATCCGACCGGTGGGACAGTGACGCGTACTCGTCAGACTGGGGGAAGTGTGGCTTCGCTTCAGACACTATGGCAGCCGTCAGAGCATTGAGCCATACCTCAGCCTCCGAGAAAGATCTTCCAGCTTGTCCTGAATGCCAAGCACCTGCGTCACCTCTCATTGTCCGAGCTTCGTAACCTCCAGGTGCTGTGACAGGATGTTGCTGCACCACCGGTGACCCATTGAAGTCCGTCACATCTTCTCTCTTCGACCTTGCCAGCACCATGGACTCATTGTTGGACGAGGAAAGGTTCGACGGAGAGAAACTCACCGATCTTGCGTACTCCCGGCTCTCTCGTGGCGGGACTTGGTCCGTTTGACCCGAGGCGACTCTTAGGACTCCAAGACCTCTGCGGTCAAGACTCTTCGTGTCGGTGTTCTCGTACACTCTCATCTCATTGGTCACTTCAACTGCTCCCCAAGGTCCCACAACGTCACCCTGATTGCTGCTTCCAGAGTCCATGCCAGCGGTAACTGGCTGCCAGGGATTCGTAGCGTTCGAACACGACGAGACTTCCGCCCAAGGATTGCTCTGTCTAATCGGCTCCACGTTACCCAACGAGAAAGAAGACGACGGAACCGATGAAGACGAGGACGAAACAGCGCTACCTGCAGACAAAGGAACTGCCGTACGAGCTGCTACAAGACAAGAGACAAATACATTAACAACTTATATCACACTGCTTATATCACGTCTAGGCTTAGTAATAAATAATAGTGTTGCAACGTAAACTTATTGTAATCTGAATATCAATGTGACATACAATCATCCTGCAATGCTCTATCGTAAACTAAATACAAGGAAGCTGAAACTAGGCGGAAAAGCACAATAAACAGAACAAAATGAAGAAGCAGCAACAATGAAGCATTCATTACAGAACAGCTCAGAAAAAGTATATAAAGTATCCAACACGGGTGAGTGGATTCAGGCAAGATTAGAACTGGAAAAAGGATTTGCTAAATCTCGTTGATTAAACGAAAAACTTAACAGTAAAGAAAGGGATGATACAATGTTGGATAGACATACAGGACACACAAACACTAACCAATAGCCGTCTTCTCTCCCATTGCTGCCCACACAGCATCGCACGTGGTCGGTTGTTTGTGGACAACCCCCGATGCAACGAATGTGGCCGTGCGTTGCTCGTTGCCAGTCACTGGTGCAGAAGTGTTGCCACTGCGGCACAACCTCGTGAGACAATCCCTCGTAGGCGACTCCTCGTCCACTACTGACAACCAATAAATTACAAGGTTATAAGGATTTTTTTAAAGTTGCACGGTTTTAGGCAAGTTCTTGGTTATTTTTAGTTTCTATTCTATTCTGGAAGGTGACTTTTCAGTTTCTATGCTTTTTTCAGTAATCTCGTATTTCCCATTTCAATTTCAGTCATTACTTTTCAATTTCTATTGTATTTCAGTCTTTAAAAAAATTGTGATACGGTACAGTTTTATTTTTCAAGCTCCTTTCTAAATTGCTGTAAGATACATGTTATTGTAAAATGTTGATATTGATATTATTTTTGGTATTGATAATTGAATATAAAAATTGAAAAAAAAATTCAAATTGAAATAAAAATTCTTATTAATTCTAAACTAACCATAATATGGTGAAAGATGTTAACACAATAAATTATAAAAGACTGAAAAGAAATTGATTGTGCATTAAAAACAATTTTGTTGCAAATACGATTTTCAAACAGACCTGAGCAAGGTTTAATCAAGTTTCAGATCTTTTACGTGCAAGGTTAATATCTAGATTGCTTTTTACAAGGCGATCGAACTATTTTCAATTAATCTACATGTAAATAAAAAACGGGATGACCAGATAGATCATTGGCAGCGTGCTCGACTCGTAACCCAGAGGTTGCGGGTTCGAATCCGTGCCGGGAGTGTTGTCTGGTAACAACCTTAGGCAAGTTGTTCACATCCCATTGCCTGTATGGGAAGGATCTTTGGCCGCCCAACCGTGCTCGTCTGGCCTAGTCGGTCGGTGGTTAAGTCATGCATAGTAATACGCAAGACAAATAACCATCGCCAAGACCTGTCTTCGGACAGAGCACTATCATCATCATCAAATAATAAAATAAAAAATAATAATAATAGCAAAGAAGCATTTCCGTTAACGAATCATTATTTTTCAATTTTTAGGAAATTTCCACTTTAGTTTTTAATGATGAAAATAACACTAGTTTCACGCCATGATTCTAATCCAAAGTTCAGCAGTTCAGCTATTACACAACACGCGAATAAGACGAGTTGTGCCATCAATTACAGCACACTGACGGCCACTTAACGTTAGCACTAATAAACACTAATACTTAGCACTAATAAACATGTCCGTTTCAACCATGTCTGTTTCAACTACGTCTGTTTTAAAATTGTCTGTTTGAACCATGTCTGTTTCTACCATGTTCATTTCAACCACGTCTGTTTCTATCATGTCTGTTTGAACCATGTCTGTTTCAACCATGTCTGTTTCAACAACTATGTCTGTTTCAACAACCATGTCTGTTTCAATCACTAAAGCAACTCGTAACTGTTTGTACCGTTCTCTCTCTCAAGTGTCTCCACATTTAACACCACACAACACCTATAGCCAGACATGAAACAAGCTAGACAACCAGACATGGAACAAGGTAGATTACCAGACATGAAACAAGGTAGATTACCAGACATGAAATAAGGTAGATTACCAGACATGAAACAAGGTAGATTACCAGAGCTCTTAATCTTGAATCCATTGTTAAAGGACGACTTGTCATTCAGCAACGTTAGTCTGATGTCCCGTCTCTGAGCCAGCGGGACAGCAGGGAGGCAGAGCGACATCTGACGCTTGAAGGGCAATGACTCATCTCTTACCGAGTCCATGCCCCGGAACGAACCCTGACGCTCGTACCCCATCACGGTGGCACGGGGTCGCTGGACTGCAAACGGATTCTCTGATTTCTTCACTGGAACAGGTTCTGCACAGAACCGGGCAAGCATCACAACATCATCATCATCATCATCATCATCATCATCATCATCATCATCATCATCATCATCATCATCGTCAATGATTATCCAGACTGGTAACATTGATATCCTATCAACATAACAATATAAGCATAAGACATGATAAATTAGAAATGTGCCATTTCTAGCTGATTTGGGACTTGGCGAGACATATTGAACGTTAAAAACTTTGAAACAGAATATATCAGACACATCAGCAGCTGTCACACGTCGTCGATTCATACTCATTAACCAGGCATGACGATGGTCTGCGAGCACTGCACCCGGTAAACATTGAAGCTTTGAAATGGCTGATGTAATACATATTCCCACATGGGTATACAATAAAAACAACATCAGCTGTTAGCAGCTCAGATTTATGACATCAGCTAAACTTAGATATCAAGCTTGACAACACAATGAAGAACTGGACAAGAAAACAGTAAGAAAGAAAGAAAGCAAACACAAGACTCTCAGCAAGTGTACCTGCTATGATGGCGCTCTGAGGGTCGGCGAGTCGTTCTGTAAGAGTCGCCTGACGGAATGATCCAGTTCTCGTGAAACTTGTTCCACTGTTTGTAAATGTTACGCTGACCTTTTCCTTCTCCCTTTGCTGCTTCTTCTCCAGACAGATAGTAAATGCACAGCCTACGGCATGACTCAGCCTTTCTCCCTAGCAACCACATAACATGACCAATCTCGTTAGCAACCATACAACGTAACCTCTCTCCCTAGCAACCAGATACCAGGACCTTTCTCCCTGGCAACCAGATAACATGATCTCTCTCCTTAGCAACCATACAGCATGGTCTTTCTCCGTAACAACTATACAATTATTATATTTTTCCATGTTACCACACAACATGACCTCCTCCCTAGGAACTGCATTGTAGCGTGTTCTTGTTCCACACGAACCATCTGAATGATCAGTAAATCAAGTTACTAATAAATTAACTTATCAATTAACAGTTCAATTTATAAATAAACAATGGACACTCAAAGTTGATAAGTACAACAGCTAACCTTATTTGACTATCGTATTACGAAAGAACTGAAATTCATCAAGCAGACAGATACGACACTTGCACACAGTACAATACATCCTTGCATTACTGATCTCACTAAACAACAAAGCACGTACCGATTCTTTGACGGCCATAAAGACGTGACACATCCAGCGTCGTGTCGTGCCGTCACGACAGATGTACGCAAAGCCCTTGTCATTGTTCCTGTCCGGTGCACAGAACGATACTTTCTCTATAGTCTGATCCACTATCAGTCCCTGCAACAAATCAATCAACATACCAGTCATGATTACCAGTCATTCGCTACCTGTCCACTTATCTCTCTGTCTGCGTCTGTCTGCCTATTTGTCTGTGTCTCTGTCCCATCTGTTTGTTAACCTGCCCATCTGCCTGTCCACTTAAGTATGCATACAGTAGTCAGTCTGCTTTTCTGCTATTAACAAGTCAAACATTGAAAACAAAGAGTTAACTGTGTGTTACTGTGTGGGCGTGTTCTTACAGAAGCAACAAACTGCTTCGTCAGGACAGTCACATGACTCACAGATACTGTCATGTGCATGACAACGTTCTACATCATATAAACAACAAAGCAGCGCCTCGCTTACCTTCACCACGTCCGTGCCTTTACGCACCTCATCATCACGCTACAAGGATAGAGTAATATAACAAAAAGTTAGCTACGACTATGAGCGGTGCTCTAACCTTGCCTATAGTTATGAGCAGTGCTCTAACCTTGTTTATAGTTATGAGCAGTGCTTTAACCTTGCCTATAGTTATGAGCAGTGCTCTAACCTTGCCTATAGTTATGAGTGGTGCTCTAACCTTGCCTATAGTTATGAGTGGTGCTCTAACCTTGCCTATAGTTATGAGCAGTGCTCTAACCTTGCTTATTTCGTCAACAACTCTCAGAGCATCCCCAGACACGTACAGCACGGCTCTCTGCTGCTGACGCTTCTTTGTCTAAAACACATTCAACCAGAAATCATAAAGCACCATTCAACCTTACAGAAACAACAGCAAACAGTATCAAAGCCATTTTCCAAAGTTATTAAAAGTAATTCTATATTTTTTCTCAAATGTTTCTTTTGGCAAACTTGTACAATTCTGGCTGCCATGACCCAATCTATGAAGAAAGTGAAACATGGTGTGGGGTCAGAGTGGGCCATACAGTGGTATGACCCACTCTATGTCCCACTCCACGATTAACTACAAAACACTCTGGTCCAGTTTATGGCCCACTCCATGACCCAAGCTGATTACATTTATGAATAACGTACGTTCTTGAGTAAGTTGACTGCGTCCTCGCAGACTTGAATACCTCGCGATTCGAACACTTCCACACAGCCATGGTACTACAGACAGACAGACAGACAGACAGACAGACAGACTGATAGAGACAGACAGACAGACACAGACAGACAGCAACTGACAGACAGACAGATAGAAAGACAGACATAGACAGACAGATAGAGACAGACAGAGGAATAGTTAGTCAGTGAGTACACAACACCAACTGCAGCAGACCCAGAGAGACAACTATACAACCACAAGATCATTGACGTGACACAAGATCATGAATCTGTCAGATTGCAATACAATTGTAATCAATGGTATAGCAATCGTACAGATAGACACACAATGATAAGACTACTGAAAGCTGTGGTACTAATGACAGACATTTAGACATACAACCCTGGTACCACTAACAGCACGAGTACTGAGAAAACAAACAGGCAGACAGACAGACAGACGAGACAACCTTAGTACTACAGAGAGCTTTTGTACTGTAAACAGACAGACAGACAGACAGACAGACAGACAGACAGACAAACGTAGTACTTCTGACATGTACTCAGCTACAATGCATAAACAACTCAGACACACAGTTGATGCACAGCAGAGAAAGACGAACCTGAATATAAGACAAACATTAATTTTATTATAAGGAGAATTCAACATGGCTACCAAATGCATGAAAAACTTACAAAGAAAATCGTTTAGGATACCTTTACTTGAAAGCTGCATGTTGCTTCCCGAACCCTTTTCTCATCCTCCTGCCACAAGTACGGCTTCGTTGACTCTGAAGTTGCATCCTTTTTCTTCCGCATTCCCTTCTTGAAGACATCCATCGACTTAGACAACTGTTAATCCATTGCAGCTCAAGTGCCCCTCATAAGCTTTTCATTACACAAATTTCTGCACACAGTCAGCCGTGCCTCAATTTCTGTTCAAATTGAAAACATTAACAAATCAGATCGTCTGTAGTTACAGAAACTATGCAAACGCAGGCTTTGAAATCGTGCCGAATGAAAGTTCACATGCAAACATCAAACTTTATACATACTGTAGGCCTACATTTATATTAGTGCGCTACATATATTACACTAAAATTAATGTTCAGTTATACAAATCATTGATAGCATACACCCAAATCTTAAAATTATTTTCTAGAAACTCGGCTTACGACATAAACAGGAAAAATCTAAAGTAACAAACCTGAATATATCTACGAAGTGCATAACAAAAAAATGATACAAGTTTGATTTAATCGGTATCTACTCTCTATAATCATCAACATCAACTAGTTGAAAAACCTGTTAGAGTATAACACAAAAACACAAAGTTAAACTGCAAGATGATTTTAACACATTTCCTTTGAAAGGACCTGTTATTATTATTATCATATATATTAAATATCATATATATTAAATAGTCAGCGTGGTATTTGCCGTCGGGGTTAAACCCGCACCTCCTTTGTTGACCCCGGCACCTCCGCAAAATTTTCGACCCTGATAGTGTCTGGGTCAATTTAAATTTCCATCACCACCCTCCCCGCTCGTCGGACAAATTTCCATCGCCACCCCTCCCGCTCGTCGATTGTGTGACGACCCCGGCACCTCGAAAATGACAAAAACCACGCTGTCAATTAAAATATTAATTGACTATATGTTGATTTTTACATTTGACAGAATAAAACGTTCTTAAGTACAAGCTCGTACAGTCGCATTTGTAAGTTGTTAAATTATTACACTATAGCTTTTCTTAATTAGATAACGTGATTTAACGTGATTTAACGTGATTCGGCCATGTGGATGTGAAATAAATTCTTATTATCTTCATACAGCGTTTTTAATCTCCACATTCATCAAACAAAGAACAGAAAATTGATTAAACACAAGATTTAATCGGCAGCGCCATTTATTAAATTGATTTATAATAGTTTGACAGCATTATGTTGCATCGCATCGTATCGAGATAAATGAATGCAGGCAGTAGCCTCTAGGTTCATCTCCTTGCAATATTACATAATGTAATACATGCATAAAGCACAACTTACGGTAATGCAATGCATCCCGTGGATGTATACTTAATTAACGAAAAAAATAACTTAACATTACTAGGGCAATATTTAGTTACATCATATCTAATTACTGTATATAATATAATCATGGATGTCACTGTTTTTTTGTACCGACTGCTCCGACAGTAAGTCGACTATAACTTAACATAACGCAGGCGTGAGCACTATGTCCATATGACAATGTAATGCACAGACTATGAGCCTAGCCGTAACCGTAACCCTGAACTTAACATAACTCCTAATCCTAAATCTGTTCAACGCCGAGCTTAAACAAACCGTAAACTTAAAACGATACCTAACCGAATAAATTAACGTTAGTTCTGTTGTTATTTCGGCTACGAGCTCTCTGTGCCAGTGCACTTTCGTTTCTTTACTATCCTAATTCCGGACGGTCGGCGCACTGCCGGGAAAATCGACTATTCCCAGAGAAAAGTTAACAATATTTTATAAACAAATATTTAAATGTCATTTCGCAAGGAGATGAACCTAGAGGCTAACGCCTGCGTTCATTGATCTCGATATAATACGATACGATACGATTAAACGGGTAAAATATATGTTTAATTACTAAAAAACAATCAAAATTAATTCCTTTGTAAAAAATATAATAAAGCACGTTATAAATATGTTGGTAAATAATAATAATAAAAGTTACTGAGTTAATTTAGATGAATAAATAAAAATTAAAATAAAAACAAATCAAATTACCAAAATATCGACGATTATTTGTTGATTTTGCGAAGGGCCGCTTCAATTACTATTAAAAAAATACAGCAACCAGTGTGACCAGATATTTGCGAAATCATCGCCGTTTGAAATTCATATTTTATTATTTAGTCTTTGCCCCATCTATAGCAGTCAGTTGATAAATTTAGCAGGACCGTTGCCAGGAATTCATTTTGGAGGGTTGCAAATTTGTGACGACCTTTCTAAAATTTTAATTTGGTCTTGACCTCAAAGTTTGGGGGGTCGGTCAAATATGACGTCACGCATTTTTTGGACATTTTTGACCCCCCCCCCCATCCCCATTGTCACGCTCTGTCACACTTCGCGACACCCCCC
>JAQFYQ010002055.1:0-12258 GCA_034694885.1 Buchholzia appendiculata
ACTAGGCCTAGTGTATACTAGGCCTAGTGTACACTATCATGTGTACACTAGGCCTAGTGTACACTATCATGTGTACACATGTGTACACTAGTGTCGTGTGTAAACTTGTCTAGGCCTAGCGTACAAATGAGTGATAGAACTTGCATTGTTGCGCAGGCTGTCGGCTACAGCTGTCTACCGATGACGAAGAATGAAGACGGACTGGTTGCCATAGTGATAAACAAGACGATGGACGAGGTGTGTAATTACCAGCAACAGGTGGTCGACACGTTGCATCAGATATTTGGCAGCCGGCCAAACTTTACGATCTGTGTCGACGGTGTCAAACCCGTGCTGGACGACAAGTACGTACTCGTTCTTGTACAATCTACTAGTTTTATAGTCTATTGTTTTGTTCTAGTTATTTCCTTGTAACCGTCTCATTGAATTAGCTTGATGAGGTTGCAAGCCTGAAGTGTTTGAATGTTAACATTACAGTCTCTATTGTCTATTACTTGCTTCCTGAGAAGACACATGATCATGACCTGTGGTGAGAGATCATTTACATGGAAAGATTCATCGAATCCTTTCGGACATGGAAAAATCTGACGTTAGATGTTCGATATGAATAATGATGATGATGATGATGATGAAGTTGAAAGTGTTCTGCACGAAGAGAGATGCTAGTAGTGGCTGTCGGAAGAAGGTTTTGCTCACCTATCCTCTTGGCCTGCTACTTGGATACAGGTGATAGGCCAGGGATGTTCCGCTTACATATATTGGGGATTTAAGCGATCGTTCATTTGGTAAATACCACGATTGGCATACTGTCTGCTGTGGTGAGCACCAGGAACATACGAGCTTGGGATAGAAATTTTGTTTTGACCTGTCTGAGTTTTTGAACTTGGAACCCTGAAGAGTGTGAATTGAAAATGTTAACAGTGCAGTTCCATCAGCTATTTCTTGCTTAATGCTGTTTGCTACCACAGTTCCTTCCTATCGACTCTTGACTTGATTATTACTTGGCTATTGTTGTCTAATGTTTATTCATTGCTGTTCTACTGGCTATCATCTGCTTTCTCATGTTTATTAATTTTCTGTTTCATTGGTTGTTATTTCTATCTCATGTTTAATCATGACTGTCTCATTGGCTATTTTTTTCTACCTCATGTTTGTTCATGCCTATCCAATTGGCTATCGATTTTTATCTCATGTTTATGCATTACAGTCCCATTGGCTACCGTTCTCTACCTCATGTTTATTCATGACTGTCCCGTTGGCTCTGTGTACAGAGTTGAGTTGACGTTCTACGTGCAAGAGAGAACCGTGACGGGAGTGACAACTCGCTTGGCTGCGTCGGACGTGTACACCTATCTCAACAACGCTGCGCACCAGCAGAGATTTGCAGCCATCAGTGTTAGCGCCATTCTGCCAAAGTGCGGCATGACGCCGTCCCAGCTCAAAGTCTACCTGGATAACCCTGCTGCAGGTAAAAGCCATCATCCATTCGCTTTCAAAAATGTGTTTAAACATATTGTGTTGCAATTGATATTGATTAAATTGTCAATTAGGTTTATAGGTTATTTTGTGTGTGGAAAGGTTTAGCTCGTGGTTATGACGTTCGGTGAGTTATTGGATTTGTTGGTGCACGAGTTTTGTGATAGTGCTTTTTTAAAATGAAATTGTCAATCAGAGGAAACTAAAATTTTGTAGGTAATTCATTTCAAGCTAAGTGGAAAAATATATACAACTATTTGCAATATGTATTAAGTAGATCTAACTAAGGCTTGTTGCATGCTGCATTACTCAGATAGCTCAGCTTATTCCGATTTTGAAATAGTTGACTATTGAACAGGATTCCTACTTTCCTTGAAAAGTCCTTGAAATTGCAAGGTCCTTGAAAAGTCTTTTGAATTTCAATAGTACCGTACTTGAAAAATTCTTTGAAATTCAATAGTCTTGAAAAAGTCCTTGGAAAGGTTCTTCATTTTTGAATTATAGTACGTATTTTGATGTGAGCTACCTTTTTTAGCTGTACTCTTCTATGTTATAACCATAATAATGGTTATTATCTCATTACTATCAGAATTCATATTAAAACTGAAAGGAAGTGAATTTCGTCAGAGCCTGCAGTGAAGGGGAAGAATAACTAGGTTGGGTATATTTTATGTAGAAGAAGATTGAGATTTTGGATTGCGAGTTGAGATTGAGGTTTTGGAGGACAGAATGATTGGGAAGAAACAATGCTACAATCCAGAATGTTCAGCAGAGACATCTTGCAAAAGTGAATAGTTAACTAGAAATGGGTAACGTCTGCATCAGTCTGTTGGTTGATTTGTCAATTTAGATGTGAGATTGATTCTATTGGGTCAGCCCATTGATTAGCTTGTGCATGCTGGTACTATTGGTGAGATGGTTAAACAGAGTGCGACGACTGATAAATATATATTTTTTGAATTCGTTGTATAATTGTGATGTGTAGGAATTGATGGAAGGATTTGGGAGCAGGCAAAACTTGACAACCCCGATCCCGACCGGCTGATTCCCGTACCAATGGTCGGCTTTGCTGAACTGCAGAACCGACTGAAGCATCAGAACCAGCAGACGCAGCTGCACCAGTCCAGGCTCGATGTAAGTCGTAGTAGCGTGTCTGTGGTAGAGGGATGTTTAGCCGCACACACAAGCAGGGGCAAAGATCCGGTTTTCTCATTGAGGTCGACGGGTGGATTTTATTGAGTAGGACATTTTGCTATACAGTCCCTCAACCCAAATATTGATGGGGATGGGTTAGGAGGTACGTATATTTTGGGTGTACAAATCTGAAATTGTGATGGATTATTGAGGGGGACGAGCTCTGATTATTGAGTGGGACATAGCTTATCCCATCCCCTCAAACTAAAACTAAAATATTGAGGGGTATGTGTCCCCCATCCCTGATGGATCTACGCCCATGCACCCAAGCCTAGTACAACGTTTTGATGTACAGTGTATGTTGTGATAGTGTCGTATGTAGAGAGATGTACACACATTGTCTGTAACGATGCTATAGCCAATAGATTCATTGCTTTATAATAAATTCTGCAATGCATTTTTTACATTTATATGATATTGTAAACACCGTAAACTGATGGATTTTGATGAGGTGAACAAACTGCAATGCAAGTTTTAGAAAGAAATATGTAGTAAAATGAGGTTAGTTTCTTGCTTTAGATTATCATCTTGGTACGGGAAGGACCTTTGGCCGCACACCCGTGCTCATTGG
Source organism: Buchholzia appendiculata (assembly GCA_034694885.1). NCBI lineage: Eukaryota > Metazoa > Annelida > Clitellata > Enchytraeida > Enchytraeidae > Buchholzia > Buchholzia appendiculata. The sequence continues at coordinate 3,242 of JAQFYQ010002055.1, forward strand.
CCTAGTCAGTCTGTAGTTAAAGTCATGCGTAGTAATACGCAAGACAAATAACCATCGCCAGGACCTGTCTTCTGACAGAGCACTATGAACATCATCATCATTTTGCTTTAGATATTAGTATCATGGTTGAAATTAGTATCTTGTTTTAGATAATTATCTTGCTTTAGCTTAGTTTCTACGAGTCTTACTTTTGATTATTCCTAGTTATAACTTGCATTTTTTGGCATTTGTGTTATTCTATTAGATTGTATATTCTTGTTCTTGTTCTTGTTCTGTTACGACAGCTGATATCGACCGACATCGCGACGCTACGGCACAATCTAGCTGACATGCTTGCCAAGCTCGACCAGTACAAGCGAACTCAGCTTCTTCTCAGTCATCGAGTTCTCAAGGTAAGCACGATCTTCGTGCAGTGTTCATTTATTTTTGGGTTTTCATGTGAATTCTGTCACTACTTTGATGACATTAAGCAACTTCCCTAACCCCATTTGACCTTTGGAATAACCCAGCTGGAGTGGCCGACTTGCTGACCGAGTGGGATCAGAAGGTTGGCAGCCGCTAGGACGATTGAATGGGAGCGATCCTCGATGTCATGGATCGCTGAAGTCAAAGAAGAAGAAGAATGACATTAAGCGAAGGTGTGGAATGCTGGTTTGGGTGTTGCAGAGTCTGTGGTGCTATGTTTAAGTGTAAGGTGTACTGATGATGTACAAGTGAGATTTGGCTTGCGATGAAGTGAATTTTTTTTATTGTAGTGGTTAATTCTCATTTGCTTTTGTGCAGTTTGTTTGATTTGAACTGAGTTATTGGAACTGATATAATAAGAATCGAGTTTTGTTCTGTGTTATTGTGTGCTTCATATGTCATATATAATTGTGATTATAGTCATATTATTATTAATATATTATGGTCGTATTATTATTAATATATTCACTTCATATTGTTTATAACTGAGTTTATAATGTGGTGCGAAGTCAACAGATCCTGAAGTTCTTTCAAGTCCTTGAGAGAGAGCATTTATTATGACGATATATAGCGTTAAATACATCCATTGTAAGCTATGCACGTTTTTTGATTGTTTCAATTTTTGATTCTATTACTATCGTTTGACCTAGGTTTTAGTTCAGCAGGAAATACACCGCAAGCACGGCTACGCGATTCAGGCGAACGAAGAACAGCTTCGTGCGCACCTCGAGGCGATTGCGTGCGAGCTGAGTGCACCGACACAATTCAAGGTAAAATATTACTGCCATTCTCTGTCTCAATATCAGGTTGTAAAATGTAATTAGATTCTTTTTACACAATATTGATGTATTGTTATATGGTTATTGTCAACTTAAACTGTGCAAAAAAACGTGTCGGTCAGTTCCGTAGTGCCTTCATGGCGAGAATGAAACCTTCGTGAAATTTCCGCAGTAGACGACGCAGGTTTGAGATCTAACAGCATTAAGCCATCAAAAGTTTTTGTGTGCAACATCCAATCCCGTCCAGCAGTAGGATGAAGATAAAGTTAATCTGAGACAATAATCCTGTGACAAAGTTAGTCTATGACAATGTGAGCGTGCATAACGTGCCTATGTTTTATTTTAGTTTATTATTTAATCAATAAAATAAATATTTTATTTTATTTTATTTTGCAAAGTAAGCATTTTACAGCCAGATGCTTTTCCTGTCGCCAGCAGTTTTGTTTCTAATTTTCTCAAATGTAGGAACACGGTGGATCTATTGTACTACCTCATTGGGCATTGAATTGAGACTAAATTATTTTATTTAAATTATTTCCGTTATTACCTTTGTTACAAACTAATTCTCTGTCTGAGCTATAGCAATTCTAATGCTGTAAGGTGCTTGGCCAGCTTTGTTTTGTATGTAATCACAGTCAGACTTAATAATGACTGTCGTTATTCAAATTTTATTTAATGTGTTACTGTTGATATGAATGCAATATCTAGTTGTAGCCTTGTTTTTAATCACTTGCTGTAAAAGATGTGAATAGGTTCTATTGTATGCTTAGCTAGTCTGAATTTGGTGCACAGAAATTGGACATGTTACTATTTTGTACATATTTTATTTTGTTGCGATTATTTCAGGGACGTCTCAATGAACTGATGTCTCAGTTGCGTATGCAGAACCAGAGCGGAGGGGCTCGTTCCCCCGAGGCAGGATACCAGATCGATTCCAACGTCCAGTTGGAAATACAACAGGTGGGTAGAGTTGCATTTGCAGCACTTTTTGTATCACGATGTATTCCTGTGTATTTGAGGAATTTCTCCGGAGTCAGCGATGTCTTGCAAAAAAAATGCATTCTACTCGATCTTTTTTTTAGTTTAAGCACCATAATATTTAATTGCTGTGAATTGAGAGTCGTCATCATCATAATGAGTGCTGGCATTGCCTGGATTTTTAAGAGTTTGAAGGTGAACCGTAAGTAATTGTTGCAATTGTATTTTTTCACTATTTAATTTTTCTATTTGTTTCTATTTTATTTAATCAATAATAGTTTTAAGTAATAATAGTCTTGATGATATATAAAGCAGTTGTGCAGTGAGGAGAGAACGGAACAGACTCACCAGATATAATCTCTAGATAAAGATAGCTTATTTTGCATCACTGGTCACTGGCATCTAGTCTGCATAAGTCCTGGTGTGGACGCCATTCAGTCTTTTCTAGCCAAGAGTTGAATGAAGTGTGTGAATGGGATTGATGAGGTTCATCGGTAGGCACATTGATCTTGTAGCATTAGACTGAGATAATGAGACACGATATCTAATGAATTATTAATATGCTCTTCAGCAAACGTTCGTCATTCCTAGCCTATGAATGTGTTGTTTTGCTGCCTCTTGCATTATGTCACAAGAAAGTATTATCGTGTACTCGTTAAGCTGTAAAATATTTGTCGTCTACAACAGTTACTGCAAGTGCGCTTGGCTGAATTGTTTACATCCACAACCAGCAATGCACATTTGAAGCTTAAGAAACTAGTGCAGGTTTGTGTCACCGACGACATAGAGCTGTCAAATACCATCAATGGCCGTCAGTTGCCAACCATTGTCTTTGACTAATTTTTTTCCATAATTGTGTACAGTATCTTAGTTGTTGTAGGTTGTAATTTAAACATCAATAACTTTACTCGGCAGCAGTTGGAAAGTTTAATTATTAGCTGATTTTGTTTGCATTTAACCTGTGCTCTGCAACATTTCTTGGCAAATATTGTATTGTTACAATAATGCTACAATTTTGTTACAATATTGCAAATTGCGATATTACAATATTGTTACATTATAATTACAATATTGTTACAATATGTGTATGCTCTTTTAATTTTAACCAATTTTGAGATATTAATAACTTTCCTTTATGGGCGGGGTTTTAATTGCGCACAATTATTTTTTCTATTACAGCATCTAAAGCAGCAACAGGAAGGTCTTAAACATCTAATGGACATCATCAACGATGACCTTGAAGACCTGAAGGTCATAGAACGTGGTGTGATGGCTGACAGTAGTAAAGTACGTCGATGACCTTCAAGATCATCTCAAGGTCATAGAGCGCGGTGTGACATCAGAAAACTGTGTTCCACAGAGTTTAACTTCTACATTCGTCAACAAACTTAACGATTACTGGATTATGTAGTTTGAAGGTGTATATTTTATTTAGGATAATGTAAGAGAATGTGAGCTGCATTGTGTTTTTAGGTAAATTAGTAGTTCAGACCTTTAATTTAAGTGTCATTTAATTACTTTAAAACATTACCTTTTGTAATAATAACTTATTTGCATAGCGTTTTGTAGCACGTGCCGACATGAAGCAGTGTATTCTAATTATTGATAGTTTCAAAGACTAGATTTAGGTTAAAATATATAAGATTAGTTTAGAAGCATGATCATGGTTTTTTCAAAATTAGAATTAGACAACCCATGTAATAATTTGGAGCAAATTTGAGCAAATTATATACCAATACTTTTTCTGAGGCTGTTTGTTGTTGTTTATCTTATGTGATTAATGTTATCATACTATTATTCTACAATCTACATTCTTTTATATTATATATACATTCTATTACATACTATTTGATGCATTGGAACCAACTATGCACTAGATGGGTAAATTAAAATAAAATTCATCCTCTCTTTTTAAATGGTATTTTTTTTAATAAAGTGTATTTTGGAATAATTTGTGCAACACCCAAAGCACTGAGCCTCCCGACCTCGGTGGTCCAATCAATATTTTAGTTAAAGCAAAATAGAAAAGAATAACAAATAATAATAATAATAATAATAAGTAAAAACAAACAAGAACCTGCCTGTGGATATTATACTAATGGCCAGTGATGCAGTCAATGCATTTTTCTCAAGGCAATGGCTAAGACATTTTTTCCAAGACAAGTCAAGGCAAGTCTTTGGGAAATTGGTCAGAGCAAGACAGTTAAATGTCTCAAAGCACCCTCAAGGCATGAAATTAAGGCCAAGGACTTTCTAAAGTGATATAGTCAAAGCATTTTTTTTCAATGGCCAAGGCATGTTTTTCACGGCAAGGCATTTGGAAAATGGGTCAAGGCAAGGCAGTAAAGTTCCTCAAGGCAGCCTTGAGGCAAGGCAGTAAAGTGCCTCAAGGAAGCCTTGAGGCATGGCCAAGGACTACATCACTGCTAATAACTAACCATCTTTAGTTAGCCTGTTGTGGTAATTGAGGAAAATGTCAATATGGACAATAAATGATGATGATGAAAGACTGATAAGTTGATGCTCAATCATCCATCACCCTTTCATCAGTGTTCAAGAATGCAATACAATTTGCTTGCAGATATTAAATCAGTTAGTTGCAAGATCTTAAAATGTTTTTCCTCTGACACTTATCTTAAAGTACTTAGTTGTATAAGAGATTACAAACGCTGACCAGAACAACTACTGGTCTTAGTCTTTATTATTTTTTACTGGAATTACATTGCTTTATTCATGTAATATATGTTTTTTGGAAAAGCACAACAACGATCTCTAATGCTAATGAGCCAATACAAAACAAACATGAAATATTGCAATTTATAATCACACATATTTATGTACAATGTAAGTAACATAAAAGAGAACATAATCATTTAAATATGCTGCGAGATTCTATGTACATACTGACTAGAACACACTCCACGATTAATATACTATAAACATGATAACATCTTACATACAAAAATATGACATCATAAAATAGTTAGCCTTTATATTTATCTAATTAGAAGCAAAATGTAGCGTTTTACTATACAAATCTATCCAGATACACACATGCACAGCTTAATGGTTGTCAATGCCAGTAAACCCAGTTTCGACTGTTAACACAAATTAATCCCACCACCACATGGCAGAATCAAAGAGTAGATGGTAGTAGTCTACACTCGTGCTGCAGCTCTGATTAAACTGCTAGCCCTTGGTCGCCTCTTAACGACATGCACTTCACAGAGCTGTGCACTGGCAATATTCTCACATTTCTTCACACCACGGGGAGAAATTAAGAGATAGAAAATAAATACCTAAAAATCTAACAGTCATATATTGCACAAATGCGGCCTATAACTTATTAACATACATTGTGATAAAGGTTAGATTTGACTAATAAATAAATACGCTGTATAAACAAATACAATGCGGCAATAAAATAAAACAAAATACAATTTGAAATAAAACACAACTTGTCACAAAGCCGTCTTGTCGTCAAATACTGATAAATGTATGGGCAAGATGCGTCCAATTAACTCATCAAGATCATTAGACTGTTATATTTTTCGAATGTGTAAACATTTGATACAGAGTTGTTGGTAGTCGGTTTGGAAAGTGGTGATACAAAAGGAAGGGAGTATTCAAAGTACTATTTGCTGTATTAGAATTAGTCATGACACAGAACATTAGTTGCTGCACCAGCATAGGTGATGTTGATGACTGAACATTATAATTTGCATTATTACAGAAATTACCGTTAATGCACCGAATTGCACAGCAAACACTGCTTGTGCAACACTGCTTGTGCAGTATGAATGTAGATGTTGTATCATTCAAAGCAATGCCGTAGTCAAGATTTCATTTGGGGCTGGAGGTTGACTTTCAAATATTTTTGACGATATTTTTCTCTCTAGATTTTTATTTTGGGGATGGGGTTTGAGCTTCCAAATACTGTTGACGATATTTTTCAAAAATGTGAACATCATAGATCTTAAAATAAGATTGAAAAATTGGGATGGGTATTGAACCCGAAACAACCTACATCTTTAAATACGGCCGTGAGCCAAAGTGTTGAATGCATGCACAACGTCGTGATGTGATCTAGATACCTGGAAGCATTGACGCTTTACAGCAATCGATACAATCACATAACGGATGTAAGCGGCAAAGTTACACAGAAACCGTTTACACAGACTTGACCAGTGACTGGCAGACGGAAACAAATTACAGTAATATAATCGTATGCAAAAAGAAAACAAGAATAAATTAAATATTCTGTCGCGCTCCCCAGCTGATTGACAGAAATTTATGTACTAATACAACATAGTACATACGGCTATTGAAGATCATTGGTGAGATAGTTTACAATACGTGCGTGATGCTACGTCTCTGCGGCACACAAAGCGCTTAGTTTTCACCTTTTGCCTTTCATAGCACACCGTCACCGGTTTAAATATCGCCCGATTTCAAATTTCAGTCGGCATTTCGAGCTTTGGACATTTTGTGAAATCTAGCGCTAATCGCCTCTCCGACAGCACACCATTTTAGGGCATTCTTCTAAAAAAATCCACCAAATTTTGTGTGCTGCCTTTGGCCTAAGTTAAATATAATCATATACAAAAGAAAAGGTAACTTGTGCTCAATCAATTTTGCTGCATTATTTTGCGCCAAGCATTTTTTACACAACTTAAACTTCTCAATTCTGCCTGCATATGCATCTAGTAATTTACAAGAAAAATATAAGCTTTTGATTTGTAAACTGTAACGAAACGTTTCGATCTCAATTTAAATCGACCTACGATGTCAAAGGCAGAAATCCCTTATTCAGCATATTATTCTGCACGATAATAAATATAAATGTAATGACCTATCACATTAATTATCTGTAACTTCAAAGACTTAACAATTTGATTTATATGTGAAAGCACATAGCACACACCAGTTCAGCGTTACCTAATATCCTATCCGGCCCTTCAGGAGAACAGTAATTGCTGCTTGACCCGTTTCCTGAACATCGACAGTTCAACACCGATCTCGCTCAACCTTACCCTCTCAGACCTTGCCACTGTCTCTACACCAGGCTCTGCCGTAGGTGGCATGCCTTCAGACACGTACTTCTTCAGTTCCCCAGGCAGCGGCAGTCCCTCCACCATTCCTCTCAGGCACTTGACGACAGAAGCTCGACAGCGATCCTGAAGATTCTCGTACGAGCGCAGCGTCCGCAGCAGGATCATCTCTGTCTTGGCGGCTGTTGAACAGACGGCTGGATACAGCTCGACATCCGTCGTCCAGCAGTGATTCAATCCGGTGAAGGCCACTCCAAGATCCAGCCCGTCCTTGTAGTAGGACAACGTGCCGCGACGAGCGTCGAACTTCATGCCTATCGTAGTCGTCTCGTTCTCTCTGAACGGCGCTGTGTACTGACGGCACTCTCCGTTGTGCCAGAGTAGACCCTTGTGTGACAAGGCCCAACTGTGTTCATCCTCACCCAGCAGGTTGATGAACGAGTCGGCGTGAAGGCGAGCCCGTGTCGCTGCGATACCTAGCATCATACTCGTGCCGAATAGACGTCGAGATATCCGGACTTCCCAGTACTGAACACATCCTTCGTCCTTTCTTAACGGCCGAGTCCCTCGCACTCCAGCTGTTCCGTTACTCCAGTTTGGGTGGAAGTGAACGATTTCGTGATGACTGCCAAGCAGACGCACTTCCGGTGATTTATCCAAGTGATTCCAAGTCCAGCTATCCGGGCAACCGTCATTCAATGGAACGTCATTGTCTACAGACGAATGAGTGATTAGATTCTCTATTCCCATTGCACGTTCTAAGATTTATAACATAATCTCCTGACTATAACGATTCCTATTTAGCAGCTTCGTAGTTCACTACATCACCAGCGTTTTATTTTTATTAAACGGATTATTCCACAGAAAACATTACAGTTTTTATTCCACTATTTGCAATTTATTCTGCTATGCATTTACAATGCGTTTCGAACTACAACAGGTTGCCAGCGGCACGTGTCGCGATGAACGACATTTAAATACATGCGCAGCTGGTGCATGCACTCAACGCTACAGCTTCAGCGACAATGGGACATTTAAACACAGCGTCACTTTTACGCGACACGCCCGGCTCGACGACTAACGGTTTCGTTTCTCTCTGATTGGTCAAAGAATCAGCATCAGCAGCCAGAGCAGCAGCAGTAGTAGACATCGTAGCAGCAGCAGTAGTCATCGTAGCAGCAGCAGGAACAACAGCAGCAGCAGCAACAGCAGCAGCAGCAGCAGCAGCAGCAGCAGCAGCAGCTATTGTTCCTCGAATTCTTATATGAATGATTCAAATAATTCGATTGTCTCAAACAAGGACTTAGGACAGGCATCGCAGCTGTTAACATTTTACCATTGCAGGGCCAGCAGCGCTCCACCTACTGGTAGGTTATTGTGAAAAATTGAAACTGCATAACAGCAGTGTAACTATAAACGACAATTAACGCAACTTTATCTAGGTGTATCTGTTCTAAATTATTGTAGTAATAACTATTTATTGCAAGAATTGAATACCAATTAATCTCCTTGTAATAAATAAATACCTTGCTTTTTGAATTTTAATCACCCGATATCAAAATTTGTTTTCTAATGACTTAGAAAGATGCATAATGGGCGCAAAATTAAACTACAATAGTAGTAAACAATTACTTATATGTAGAAAAACATAAAATAGTCTTGTAGACAAGTTCTAATAGGAAGGTGTCATATTTCAAAGTGCTTCTTAACATAAGCCAATAAAAGCCTTGTCTCGTGTTAAATG
>JAQFYQ010002056.1:0-12251 GCA_034694885.1 Buchholzia appendiculata
TCTGTTGTTCTCAGGGCACATGGAGTTGTTCATGCATGTTGTCTGTTGTTCTCAGGGCACATGGAGTTGTTCATGCATGTTGTCTGTTGTTCTCAGGGCACATGGAGTTGTTCATGCAAGGGCAGGACAAGGCCATTCTGGAAGAGAATGACACGACGGAGGATATCTCTGCGGTGGAAGGGGAGGATCCTGGAATAAATGGTTGGTAATATTTTCCTCTTTCACCTTGCATAACTACTAGTCCTAGTCACATTTTCATATTCCGTGGAGTTATAGTGCAGCTTCAGCTTATCTTTCTAAAGAGCCCGTGTGTGGTAGGAGCCTTTAATACTTAAGGTTCACTAGGTTCAATGCCTTCGAGATTCAATGCCTTTTAAGGTTCAATGCTCAGTGCCTGCAAGGTTCAATGCTCAATGCCTTTAAGGTTCAGTGCTTACTGCCTACAAGGTTCAGTGCTCAGTGCCTACAAGATTTAGTACATTGAAGGTTCAGTGCCTTCAAGGTTCATTGCTCTGTACCCACATTGTTCAATGCCTTCAAGGTTCAGTGCCTTAAAGGTTTAGTGCTCTGTACCCACAGGGTTCAATGCCTTCAAGGTTCAGTGCCTTTAAGGTTCAATGCTCATTGCTCAGTGCTTACAACACTCGGCAATGCTCAATGATTGCTCATAAGTTCAGTGCCTTCAAAGCATACAAGGATCTGTGCCCTTAAGGTTCAGTTCTTTCAAACTTTTAGTGCCTATGACTTATAGGCTATAAGGCTATCAGGTTTTTCATATGAAGGATGATTAATGTGGTTTGAGAAGAGTTGAGTTTTAACTAGATTTAGTTGTCCTATTCTTTGCGACTGAACAGGCTGTGTACTTTAATCATGTAGCACCGAACAGGTGATGATTGATTGATTGTGCAATCAGCAAGTTTAATGATTGATGGATTGTGCAATAAATAGGTGTAATCATTGAGATTGATTGTGTAATCAACAGGCGTAATCATTGACTGATTATTGATTCAACAGATCTAATGACTCGAGGAATGTGTAATGTTTTGCTTGTAGATGTACCTCTAGCAGTAAAGAAGGAGGATCTTGACCCCCACCCTGAAGTGGACGGAGGGGAGGACGCTCTGAGTGCAAAGCATGTCGTCTTGAAGATTGGAGGAAAGAAGGTTTGTCCTTCTCCTCTACATTCTCTTGATACTTTTGTACCTAATTAGACATATTCGAGATTTTGTTGCATAGAGGCAAGTAAACTCAGAACAGCTAGATTGTCAATATCAAGAATGACGTCCGGCTCTAAAACTTTGAGTAAAAAATCCAAAATGTCGTGTGCAATTCTCTCGGCCGAGCTTCTTTACCATGATTTAACTTCTGTTTATGGCAGTACTAATTTAAGAAACTTCTAATTAACTTCTAATCACCTTCTAGTGAGTCCATTGTAATTATGGATAGAAACATTTTGTTAACCCCATGATTATGTGGACAGTATCCTTCAGGACGATAAAGGATGATGATGATGAAGGTGATGATGTAAGAATGGATACCGGTGGCTGTGTTAAAATAACTCGGTTGTAGCTAATAGTAGAATTTGATACAGATGTGGATTTATGTGAAGAAGTGGCAACTGGAAGTTCCATGCTTGCATGGAAGCCAGCCTGGTTTCACGTATCCAATACCTGGCAGTTTTTGTATTGTGTCTCTATGTCTCTTCTACTACTTGTGTATCTATCTACTGGCTATGCTGTTGATTGTATGCCTGTCTGTATTGCTGATTGTCTGCCTCTCTGTATTGCTGTCTGTATTGCTGTCTGTCTTGCTGTCTGCATTGCTGATTGTATGTGTGTCTCTTTTTGATTGTGTAATGTATGTGTGTCTGTTGTACTACTTGTATGTGTACATGTCTGTGTCTCTAGGAATCGTCGACGGATGATGATGCTTTGCTGTCGATGAACTATAACACCACACTGACTGCAGAGGAGGAAGCGGCTCTCATGAACAGCTACAAGTACACCGGCGCCACGACGAACATACACCCGTACCTCTCCGCCATGGTCAACTACGCCCAGCCGGTCAAGTTCCAAGGCTTTGATGTCTCTGAAGGTAAGCATTATTCATCATCTTGTTGTTTGCAATCGTTTCGATATCAATATGAGGTGAAGAAACTGATCGTTCACCACACAACTTTATCGTTACCTTTGTCGTGCTCCATTCTTTATTGCATTGTGAAAGCTAGTCACAACTAGTTTTTCATATTTGTTCTACTACACAGTCTTGCTATCGCTATCTAACTCTTGCCACTCAGTATTTCGATACATGACAAACTTTTTGAAACGTATACTCTTTCAGTTTCTTTTCAGTTAGTGAAACATAGGTTGTTAAATGTGATACACTATTGACATGATTGTGTATGATCTTGGTATAATACAAGATTGCGTGTTGCTGTGTTTGATTGCAGAAAAGAATATGCACTTCCACATGTCGTCATTCAACGAGTCGATGGCTCTCGGCTGCCTCAAGCAAGCGGCTATTGAATTCGTCAAGTATCCTTCTTAGATACTTTCTCTTAGATATACGGTCTCTTGGATATTTTGTCTTAGACATTTGTCTTAAATAGTATTTCTTAGATGGTATTTCTTAGATACTTTCTCTTCGATATGTTCTTAGTTCGGTACAATAATATGACTGATGCGATTGGTTGATATGATATAGAACTTTGATCTGTTGAATTATAACTGAACATGTTATGTGATTTATGATGATCTGATTGGATATCATCAAATTAGGTAACTATTTACTTGCTATCACCTGATTGGATAAACAAATACCCGGACCAATCACATGACGTGTTATCTGCTACAAACACTGGTGAAAAACTGTTCACTAAATCTCTAACATAACTTCGTTCATCACATGTGATGATGAACCGAACGATTCGCATGTCTGATGATGTGTGCTGTGATGTTGTTCTGTTCTTATTCCTTAATCTTGTCGTCATCGCTTAGCTACAACAAGCGACAGATGAGTCGGATCTATCCTAAAGGTGGCCGGGTCGATTCCAGCAACTTCATGCCACAAGTAAAATATCACCTTTAATAATTATTGTCTTTGTTTTGCTGAAAGAATTGCTGATGAAATGTAAGACAATGTATTTCAGCCGCTTCACATTCATGAGATTCTTCGACAGAGTGCTTATGAAAGATACTTCAGCGACATTGAATAATTTAATATTTGATCTTTCTTTCAATATAAAAAATTGTAAGGAAAGAATTATTTTGAAAATCTGAACTTTGATCTGCAAATTAGTTATTCTTATTTATTAAGCCTTATTTATTAAGTGAGTGCAAAACATGGTTATTGTTTTTGAGCACAGGATTTGTTTCTATAAATTTACTTTAATTTCATTATAAGAATTTTTACAATAATCATTACCAAGTAATTGGTACAGGAATCTGTGATGTCGTTTTTCTGTAGATTTTCTGGAACGCCGGTTGTCAGATGGTGGCGCTAAACTTCCAGACGCCCGACCTCGCTATGCAGTTGAACCAGGGCAAGTTTGAATACAATGGAAACTGCGGGTAAGTTTATTGGATTTAGTTTAATGTAATGAACTGAAGCAGCAGGGTTACTTTTAGATCTTTGAAGAATTAATTAGTGATTGATTGAATGATAAATTTTTCAATTATTTATATTGAACGTGAAAGAAAGTGTTGATCAATATTTATTGATCAGTGGAAATTATTGGTTTAAATGTCTTTAGTGACGAATGACTAATGAACATGTTAATAGTGAATCAATTGCAACTATTTATCAGTTAGTTGAGGCGTTTTCCATCGTTGCATTACTAATATTAAGAAGGGATGTTAGTTAATTGTTGAGCTTTAAGTTATCTATATATATAGACTGCATGCCTCGCCATGACAGCTAGCCAGTTCAAGGCATTGCCATACAGTAGACTCATAATGTTCTGTCGTGTGGTCGACAAGTAGTGAGATTGTTGTTAGTAATAGACTTTGACCATATTTGGATCAATATTTCCTTTCTAATGAGCTGATATTTCCTTTTAATGGACCAATATTTCCTTTAATGGACCAATATTTGGTTCATCAATATTAATCAAACGAAGCGTGCTAGGCCACGTCTCCTTCATCTGCTGTTTCATTGAAGGAATTGATAGAAGTTAATAATTATGATGATTATAATTATCAAAATGATTTGTATGATGATTAGTAAGGTGATGACTGGCTATGCGATTAGTTGGTTGGTTGGTCAAGATAATTTAGAAATGTAGACGTACCGTATCCATTGCTATTTTATACATGAGTTACTAAGCAGTTTGAATGTTGTTTTGTGCAGATTCTTGTTGAAGCCGGATTTCATGCGCCGCAAAGATCGCCTGTTTGATCCGTTCTCCGAGAGTCCTGTGGACGGCGTCATAGCTGCGCACTGCTCCGTGCAGGTATGTGCCTTCTGTCATATAGACTTTATACCTTTATATTCTACATCCTTCAGATATCCAACAGATCTTCATATTCTACATCCTTCATATATCCAACAGATCTTCATATTCTACATCCTTCATATATCCAACAGATCTTCATATTCTACATCCTTTATACATGTATATCCAACAGATCTTCATATTCTACATCCTTCATATATCCAACAGATCTTCATATTCTACATCCTTTATGTCATTGCACTTTGTGCTCTATATGATGGCATTCATTACATTGTGATATTTGTCGATGTTACAATTTTTCTGGTAATTTTCAAGAGTGGGAGAGGGAGCAAGAGGCAACAGAGAGACAGATAGAGAGACTGATAGCTGGACAGATGCAGACTGAAAGAGAGTGAAACACAGAGGCAGTCAGATTGAGATGCAAGAGGTGAGAGAGAGAGAGGAACTGGGGGAAGGAGGGGAGAGAATGAAAGAAGGAGTGAGCCTGTGTAGATTAGTTTGTGGTAAGTTAGCTGCCGGCAACTGCACAACTCTGAGATGGAGTATTTGAAGTTGATTTAACTGATTGGTTCCAGGTTATGAGACTGTCGTGGTGACTTGTGGGATTTGTGATGTTTGAACTGGTTTGAACTGGTTTGAACTAGTTTGAACTGGTTTGAACACCTGATGTTCTGTGTTGCAGGTTATATCAGGTCAGTTCCTATCTGACAAGAAGGTTGGGACGTACGTGGAGGTGGACATGTATGGACTTCCTACGGACACGATTCGTAAAGAATACCGGACTCGGACCGTGCCGAGCAATGGTCTCAATCCGGTCTATAACGAACAGCCTTTTGTCTTTCGCAAGGTAATCACACCTAGAATCTTACTACTACATCGGTAGCACTAAACTCTTGTATATGCTCGATGATGTTGTGTCTACTTGTTGATTTGTATTGTTGTTGATCTGTGTATTTCAGTGGATGTGATATAATATGAAACAGGTTCAGTATTTTAAGTAGGAAAGTCTCAACGGTTACTTTTGAAATATTGAACTTCAGAAAATAATTTTCTGTTGTACTGTGATCTTGAACGGAACTGCCGTTATTGCAAGTTGTTTTTTCTTTTCTTTTTTATCTTCTTCTCTATTCATTCTCTTTTTCTCTTAGCTGTTTCTTCCTCGTTTTTGGTCGGAAATAATTAACTGTCACATTTGGTAACAATGAAGTGCGATCTATTCCTATAATGCAAGATGGTGTGTATACTTCTGGATCAGATTACCGTGATTATTTGTCCAAGGTGGCAATGAAAATATTGATAAGGTCGTCCATTATTGGAGTTGAATTGAGGTGGTGCTGAATAACAACAATGAGTTTTGGGGGTGTCACGCTAGTATTTAATTCCGACTATCAAGGTCGATGAAACTCTGGTTTGTTATAAACAAATTATCGGTTACTTTAAAATGATTGGTCGTTTTTTCTTGCTGTACGCTGCAGGTTGTTTTACCAGAGTTAGCCGTATTTCGAATAGCTGTATATGAAGAAACAGGAAAGCTGATTGGTCAGAGGATTCTGCCTTTAGACGGCCTGCAAGCTGGTTTGTACATTTCTCTGTTCAAAATTATATTGTTGAAGGTTAGTCGAAACTGTTAAGTATTTTTCTTTCAAAATGTATGTGTTGGTCATTCATATGAATCAAACAGCCACATCTAAAAAGATTTGAGCATTTTGTGTCTGCAACGTTTAATATTGTTTTGTTTAAATATGGTCATGCATATGTTGTAGGTAAAGTGCTATCTTATATGCATTTTACTAAATGTTTAGTACTCTGTTACCAGCAACGGTCACTTTGAATATGTGGGCTGTCAAACATTTTAAAAGCAAGTCCTAGTTTACAACAGATCATCGTGTACTAATGATAATATTAAATATTATTAAATGTGTTATAGTGATATTGCAGAATAATAGTATCCTTTGGTTCAATTAATTCTTCTTCGAAGAATTTCATGAATTTTGATACTAGTTGTATATATTTTTTCTGTCAGTTTATTTTGACGAATAAAGAATATATAATGACAACTTTGCAGATTGATATTTTTCATGTTGTGTAGGCTATCGGCACATATCACTTAGGACGGAAGGAAATTTTCCGCTTTCTCTACCGACAGTATTCTGTCGCTTTGTACTCAAGACTTATGTCCCCGAAGAGCTGGAAGGTTAGATTCAGTGATACCTAAGTGTGTTTAGGAAGAAGGTGTGTGCCCAGTGTGTGCTATCCTTCTGATAGGGACACTTTTCGTGTATTGATTTAATAATGAATTGCAAACAAAATTTCTTGCTACAGTTTTGCAGTGATATTTCAATTATAAATGCTTTATTTTTCTTAATCTGTGTACGCTATTTTGCTTTAAAATTTTAATTATAGCGTAGTGGTAAATATTTATTAGACATATTTTATATTTGTACCAATAATTTAACATAAAGATCAACAATGATGTTGAATTATGTTTTCTTGTGCACATCTAAACTAGCCATTTTTCTACTTCTCTATTTTATCTTTCTCTAATTTTGTCGTTATTGGGCATAATTTATAATATAATTTTGAGTCCAAATACGCCGGCCATCCTAACAGGCCCAAAATACTTCATCATCATCATTTAAAGTGCAGCCTGGAATTGTCCACCATTATCACACTAGAGCTAATTGAATTCGGTTTGATGTTACCAAAACGTTTCCCTCCATAATTAAAAAGAAATTGGGAAATGCAGTCTCACTGTAATTAAATAGTAGCATTGTAACATTTTGGAATTTTCCAGCAGGTTGCCCTTCCTGATCTTGTGAAGCACCTGCAGGAACTTGCTGGGTTTATTGTCTACTTAATTATCTTTAATCCCCTCGGTCAATCTTTCATGTTTTTCATCCTTCCTCAGATCTCGTGAACGCACTCTTTGAGCCGAAGAAGTTCACGTCATCAGCGGATAAGCGGACGATAGCGATAGCTGATATGGGCTTTGACGAGGCGGACATCAGCGACGTACCGGCGACATCATCGAAGCGTCGTCAGGAGCAGAACGATGCTGGGTCAAGGACGCCTGGCGCTGGCACGCATGTCAGCCTGGGTGGGGGCGGGGGAGGACAGGTGGGCAAGCACTCGAACTCTGGTGGGGTCAGCATTGGGTCACAAGCAGCTAACTCTGCGGCAAATGAAAAGAAAGGTAAACCTAGTGTGTGTAGCTTGCCAGATTATTTGCACTTTATTCAGATAACTTATAAACATGATGATGATGATAATGATGATGATGATGATGACGATGATAACCAAACTATTCTGGTGGACAAGTAATTTTGGATAATTTTTAATATTCATGTAAATAATTATTTAAATGATAGTTGTTTGTGGATTAGTTTGCTACAAACATGTGAATCTTGCAGCTGACAGTGAAACTAATTATATAAATTATGTAATTTGCTCAGTCATAGCTTACATAGCTGATCTAATATTATAATATTTGCTCCGTTGAATTCAAAGCGATAACTGTTTCTAAAGTAGAGCACGCTCTGCCCTCTTCCTACACAATGTGAAGATGTGTAGAGACGGAAAACTTTTAGTTGACGTCCAAACTAAATTGACTTGTATGTTGAAGGCAAGAGGAAGAGAATATTTAGATACTATTTCCTTTCATGCTGCGTCTCATTAACCTTTCACCTTCTGTGTTCGCAGAAGAGGTCGGCATCGAGCCGATAACCTCGGAGACTCTTCGTATGAACAAGCTCTTCGTGAAGCTGCTGAAGAAGCAGCAGAAGGAGATGGAGACGATGAGTCGACGTCATCAGAAGGACCGGTCGACAGTGCAGAAGCAACACGCCGGAGTCATCGACAAACTCGTTGTGTTGCAGGACAAGGAGCGCCAGCAGATGGAGAAGGTCTCCGAGCGAGGTGGAGGGGTAGCAAAGAGTCGGGGGTACGACATTCCGTACACTCAGCGTGTCTAGTCGGGAGTGATTTGTGGTTATAGAGTAGCTTACGGGATTGTTAATTAAGTTAATTAATAATTGATAACACTGCCAAGTTCGTTGCAGGAAACTGATGGCGTACCCTGAGAGGTTTACAGTATTTTTAGCACGGTTAAATTGTTTTTTTAAACCTGATTATGATTCTAGAGATGATGGAAGGATTGCTTTCGCTGCTAAGTCGAGAAACTATTGATGTTCCCCCCCCCAAAAAAATTATGGGATTGCTGACTCGGCAATTTTGGATTGTGAGAAACCTGTATGTGATATAGGCTGGGTAGTGTTTCTTGCAAAGTGAAGAAACTGTTTTTATTGTTGTTAGTTTATATGAGTATTAAGTAACAACAAACATAGCGGGAATTAAAAATACTAGTAATTTTTTTTTCTTTGGTTGATTATGACATGTAAAATTGAAAATTAAATAAATTTGAGAAGTGCCCCAGTGGTGTCGGACTGCACAATGTTTCCCACGCCTACGATTCGTAAGGTTTAACCTCAGCAATACATGATGCACTAGAAGTGCATCTTTAAATACATACTTACATGCATCTACTCTACCAGGCTCTTCTAGGTTCTCGACTCGGCGGCCAGCAGCGAGACTGCTGGCGTCAGGAAGGGCATCCGGCTGTGCAACTTTGCTTAGATACTACTTCAAAATATCAAAATGTTTCAGCTGCTTTGCTGAAGTCATAGTGAGTTTGCTTTTCAAGTAACAATTTGGGATGGAAACCTTTGAATTGTAATGTAATCCAATTCACTTTATGTAGCCATAGTGCTATTTATGTATGATGCTAGGCTGTACAGTAAATGCTGATTACGTTGATGATGATGATGATGATGATGATAATTCATTTGTATCATCGAAAGCATCATTAAATCAATTAATGATGGTGTTATTTATTTACATTCATATTGCATATTCTTTTTTTCAGTGATCCGGCCAATCACGACATGAATGCAGACTCAGATTCAAAACTTCAACAACTCGTGGTTCAACACAAAACCCAGGTTAGTGCTTGGTCCAGCATAAGACCCAGGCTAGTACTTGGTCCAACATAAGACCCAGTTTAGTACTTGGCCCAGCATAAGACCCAGGTTAGTACTTGGCCCAGCATAAGACCCAGTTTAGTACTTGGCCCAGCATAAGACCCAGGTTAGTACTTGGTCCAACATAAGACCCAGTTTAGTACTTGGCCCAGCATAAGACCCAGTTTAGTACTTGGTCCAGCATAAGACCCAGTGTAGTAACTCTGTTTAGTGCATGTAGCAGAGTCCCTCAGCAGAATTGTTTGTAGTCGGAAAGCACATATCAAGACTATAAACGTCTTTATAAAATATATTAACAAATTAAATGAATAATTAATAAAGACGTTCATGTTGCGACGCTGCAACAGCCGATTAGACATGTGTGCCTGTTTTGTGATGACAAAGTTGAGTTGCAGACGAGATGTTTTTGCATCATGAGCTTTGCTATTGACTTGGAGATAAACTAGCTTGTTGACTACAGATTGCAAATGTCTGATTGAATTACAGAGTTCTCTCTGAGACCGAGCGGTGTCAGCCTTTGCAGTAGACCCACCGTGTACTTCCATATGCTTGTCAAAACAAGGAAGGGCATCCGGCTGTTAACTTTTGCTTTACTACTAATCCACAATACATACATATGCGCTTTGCTGAATTTTATTCACCATGAGCTTGTTTGTCGACAACTGCCTACTGATTTCTGACAGAAACGTTTCGGTAACATTCAACCCACATTAATTACCCACGGTGTGTAGAACTGATTGCGCTCAATTTCTGTCTCAATGAGAAATGATACTGATGATGAGATCTGTTTGTTGATATGATATGAAATATGTTCTACATCTACTTTCCTAAAGCGTAAATGTATAGAGATAAATGTAAAAGATATAAATTATATTGATATATATAGCATATTTAAGAGATAAATATTTGAGAGTTAAATATATAACAGATAAATGTATAAGAGGTGAATAAATAAGAGATAAATTATATAAGAGATAAATATTAAGGCTGCCCATTAAGAAAATTAACTCTTGCATTAACACGTTAATAAAATTAGCATTTAGTAATTTTATGCAGTGTTGCACAACATGAAAATGTCTTTAATCTCTCGTGAAGTATATGAGAGATAAATATGTAAGATATAAATACATTAGAGATATTGTAAAATATTCAAGGACTGTATGATGATGATGATAAGGGAAATGCTGTGCTGTGTGTGGTAGGTGAAGGATGCTGTGGGAGAGCAGACGAGGGAGTGGACTGAGCTGGTGCTCAAGCAGATGACTGAGCAACACGAGTTGGTCAAGAGTCACGTGAACCAGCAAGCTGAGCTGTACAGACAGTTGCTGACTGACCTTCAGGCCATGCAGCTCAAGGACCTGGAGACACGGCATGAACGGTCTCTCTCTCTCTTTCTTTATTTCTTTCATTGTTTCTTTCTTTTTTTTCTTTTTTTCTTTGTTCCTTTCTGTTTCTTAGTACATTGTGCTTTGTATCACTTCGTACTGTATAATGTATATCACATTGTACTGTATATCACATTATACTTTGTATCGCAGTGCGCTTTGTATCACATTATACTTTGTATCGCATTGTACTTTGTATCACACTGTACTTTGTATCACATTGTACTTTGTATTACATTGTACTTTGTGTCAGATTGTACTTTGTATCAGATTGTACTTTGTATCACATTGTACTTTGTATCACATTATACTTTGTATCACATTATACTTTGTATCGCATTGTACTTTGTATTACATTGTACTTTGTATCGCATTGTACTTTGTATTACATTGTACTTTGTGTCAGATTGTACTTTGTATCAGATTGTACTTTGTATCAGATTGTACTTTGTATCACATTATACTTTGTATCACATTATACTTTGTATCACTTTGTACTTTGTATCACATTATACTTTGTATCACATTATACTTTGTATCACATTATACTTTGTATCACATTATACTTTGTATCACGTTGTACTTTGTATCTCATTATACTTTGTATCACATCCCTTACTTTGTATCTTATTATACTTTGTATCACATCCCGTACTTTGTATCGCATTGTGCTTGGTATCACATTGTACTTTGTATCACTTTGTACTGTATAATGTATATCACATTGTACTGTATATCACATTGTACTTTGTATCACATTATACTTTGTATCACTTTGTACTTTGTATCACATTATAATTTGTATCAGATTGTACTTTGTATCACATTGTACTTTGTATCACACTGTACTTTGTATCATATTGTACCTTTTTATACTTTGTATCACTGTGTATCAAATTACCTGCTTATTGTGTGTGTTATGTCCAGTGTGTTGTGTGATGTGTAATGTGTGAGTGTTCTGGGATCGTGATTGTAGAGAGACGAAAGAGATGAAGGCGAAGCAAGCAAAGCAATCGATGGAATCCAACAAGGTGCTAATGTCGGACAAGGCGGTCAAGAACAAGGCTGAGAGAGATCGGTACGTCCTGTTGCTTTGCTTAACTCCTCGTCTTGTCAAATATGTTCTTGTGGAAAATATTTAACAAATTAAAGCTTAGTTAAAAGCTTTTTTGCTAAGGAACGAATTGCGGCTTTTATTTATTAAACGTCACATTGTTTGACATCAGATGATTATTAGAGTGGGAGAAGTAAAGTACATGGATGAAGGTGATGATGATGATAACTGTAATGATTGTGATACTGATGATGATGATGATGATGATGATGATGATGATGATGATGATAGTGCTCTGTCCGAAGACAGGTCCTGGCGATGGT
>JAQFYQ010002057.1:0-12249 GCA_034694885.1 Buchholzia appendiculata
TGAATTCATTCATCTCGCCCTCATCACATTCACCTCATGCAATCCTCTTCATCACTTTCACTCGCTTTCACCTTTAGTCTGTCTTTTTGTTTGTTTATTGTAATTGAGGTATTATTGTCACACTCTTGTCTTAACTGGCATCGGTAGTATGTTTTTTGGAGAGCATGTTCTGGAGTTATAACTCTGTATGTAATCCTGTAAATGATGATAAAAAAATAACTTGCAGTTCAATGGTTGGATGTTGGTACTTCAGAACTTGTAATCAACATCATGGTGAAATGCGTGGAGGTACAACCCCAAGACAGTCTCATTGGCTGCTCGCTGGAATAAATACCGATCGACTTGTCCTGCCTTTGATTGATGCTATGAATGTTGTCAAAACGTTCCGCGGGCGAAATTAGCTTGCGAGTTGACAATGATATGAATTTTGACAATGCGGACCGAATAAATTTTTTAGATCAAGCACAGGAGACAGATTCAGCAGACAGGCCTAATTCCCAAATGTATGTGATTCAAATGTTAAGTATCAGTCTAACTTGATGATTGTGAGAGATTTCATCCTGAAACATCTTTAATGTACTGCTCATGTCCTATTTTCCTAATTTTCCTTTTGCCACGTTTACTTATTAATTTCTACTAATTTCGACGCTAATAATAAACTTATTTGTTTAATAATAAACTTATTAATAAACTTATATAAGAAACTTATTTGTTTTCATACATTCATCTTAAACTTATCGCTGCAACCCGCTTTCTAACATTTTAAATGATCGAAAAACCTGAAAATCATAGAGTGCAACATTTTAAATATATTCATCAAATCCTCTAATATCGCTCGTCGGAAACTATATGAAATATCCAACATTTCGTGCTTATAACATACATCGCACAATGCGAACACGTTACGTGGCTGTTGCTGCAGGGTTATCTGGGTCGCATGTGTGCTAGTGGCCTATAGATAGTAGGAATCAACGAGCACGTTCCGGTTGTAACACCGGGATCTATCCTGGGTGTTCACACATATCAGCTTGCCTAGATTCGGAAGCTGCCCAGTGGACGGAGAGTAGTCTATGCTCCGGACTATATAATATATGACATGACGTTTTATTTTTTGGCATTTTAGTTATAAAATCCTGGTGCAGTGTTGGTGCTTAAAGGCCGCATTGGGCCGACAAACAATAGGAAATAATGAGTGAATATAATGAGTTCATGAAGTGTAAACCGGAGTGACTTGTGCGCAAGAGCACAGGGCACCATTTATATAAGGAAAATTTAAAATAACATTAAGCTACATGAATCTCAATAATTGACATAAATCACTAATACTATTAAACCAAAACAGCAACTGAATGCATCACAAAGTAAGATACAGTTTAACCAATGCAGTAAAGAAAAATGGACAGTATAAATATTATAAATATTTCATGATATGTAGTTAAAACATATTGCACACATCGAAGCTTTGAACTATTGCAAGAACTGCATTGGCTTCCGATCTGTCAGAGGATTACATTCAAACTAGCAACAATAGCTTTTAAATGTCACATTCATTTGGCTCCTCTCTATCTTTCTGAGCTTCTTACTGATTATATTCCCAGCCATGCACTTAGATCATCAGAGAAAGGACTGTTAAAAATCCCAGCCGTTAAGACTCAGTTTGGCGCACGTGGTTTTAGGGTTGCTGGTCCTGAAACGTGGAATACTTTGAGTGATAAAATTCGCCTGACCTCATCTTTTGATACTTTTAAGCGGGAACTTAAGACATACTTGTTCGATACTGCATTTAACTACTAGCACATACTTACTTTCCCACGCCTCTGAGTCTTGTTGTTGAAATCTGTGCGTGTTATCAAGTGTTGTATTGTATTGTATTGTATTAGCTCATGTGAAATCTCAGAGAATGTATCAGAACAGGCACAGGAAACTAAATTACTTGCGGTAGCTGAAGCATGTTAAAAGAACTTGAATTGTTGCCATAAAAAGTGTAGATCTCTCCAAAAATGACATACAGTAAGTACTGTCGATCTCCCAAATGATAGAGTTCTGTGAGTGTTGTGAGGGAATTCCTGCTCCCCCAATATTTTCAATTTAACATATAGACTTTCTGTGAGAGACCTTTTTTTATCTGAGTAACTGCGAGCATGAAAAGCGGTTAAATTTTCTGGAACAAAATATTTACAGGTTAATAAATAACATTGCATGTACTATTGAATTATGTTTACAGTTCCGGTACTTTATTTTAAATTATGATCACTGCTCTACACTGGGCTCTACTTTGTTTAGTTTTGGCGATGGCCGACGGTAGTACAGGCATTGATCAAAACGACGATGATCAACAACAGTTATATCGCAGAAAATACTACTTATTGAAACGGAGATGTGAGCAAATACAACAGGTTCGTCTAATGTGAGGTTTCTTGTCCTCTGCTGTTCTGTTGTTGGTTAATTGATCGTTTAAAAGTAAGATTTTCATTATGCCTTCGCAGATGTTTTACGGTGGTTTGCTTTTCCATAAGCACCTGGCTTATTGAAAAGCCTCTCAATGGAAACCTGCTCTGCAATTTATACAATAGATAATTTTAACATTTAGTTAAAGACTGATTTGTGTATAATTTTAAATTCTTTCTACATTGACTAACTGAATGGGCTTATTTCCCTCTGGTTTTAGGCTTTCTATATCATATTAGTTGATTTAGGATGTTCCTAGATTTATGGTGCTGATCAAATAATGCTGCTATTATTGTTCTCATTATATGCTGCATAGATGCACCTTACAATAAGAATGTGAAGCGTGTTTTCATGCAAGGAGTTTATTGAAACAGTAAAGTGTATTGAAATGTGTTTCTTTGTGATATTGCATGCAGACTAACGAGAGACTCGTCAACAGAATTCATCATGTCAAGCGGATTTTAAGACGCGACAAAAAGGCTAAGAAGTTAGTTTTTATCTCTATTTTATTAGTAATTTTATTGATAACGAATCTTCATAAGCCATTGCTGTATTTGTAATTGTGTAGTTAATTTATTACTATTTTTAATGCATTTACAAGAACGTTTAGATGAATTATGTCATTGACATTCTAAGGTTCCGGAAAAAACACAATAAAATACAAGAGTATATTGTCAAATCTGGACTATTTATATTTTAGATATATGTAGTTATATCCTTTGTGGTATGTGAGAAGATAAGAATGCTGCAACTACATAGCACGGTAAAGTGCATGTCATGAGAGGCTACTATTGGTTAGTAGTCTGATCTTAGCTGTAGCATGAATGTCGACTACATAATGAATCCAGATATAATGAGCCCTCAGGGACACTATTTAAGTCTATACCTGTACTCAGCACAGACATGTTGCAAAAGCGAATAGTAGACTATGGACGGGTGAGGATAAATTTGATCACAAAATTATTCACTGTTTACAACAAAACTTATATTCTGCAGTTCAGTTTTGTTTAATCGATTGTGTCTAAATGTAACTGCAAATGAACTTCAATAACCTTAACAGTAATCGTAATTATAACCCTAATTCGAGTTCTAATGTCCATTCCACTATTAACTTCAATTCATATTGAAATGTTCCTTTGTATTTTTAACTGTTAACAGTTGCTCTTGGCAAATGCAAATCACGAAGCAGTAACTCAAATTTCATTTCAATTTCATTGCCATCTTCGCTGTTTGTTTTAGCTTCTATTTGACTTCGAGTGGTTTGATTGGTTTTAGTGTGAACAACGTTTGAATAGATTACTATTTGAAATACTTCATTTTTGAAAAGCGTTCAGTGAATTGTGACGAGACATCTCTGTAGAAAAGATTCGGCTCTGATTGGCTTTTTTATAAATCAATTAGTCAGCTTGTTTTTGAATTTTCTTGCTGACTGAATTGTAGGGTTTTATCGGACGATAACTGGCTGTGTATACTAAATAAGACTGACAACATATTATTTGCATGAGTTAACTAAATAGGTTGAAGCTACCAAAGCAGAGGTCAAAGTCTAGATGTTCCGTAATACTCAAGATTTTGATGTTTGTGTTCATCTTGTTTTGAATGTTTGCATTTGTCTGTGTTGTGATGTTTGTGTAACTCTCAATTATTTTTATGCTTGCACTCGTCTAGGTTTATGATGGCAAAGCTGAATTCCTATCGGGACAACTTTATGAACGTGCAAGTGCCGGCGATGTTTGAAGTAAGTATAAGCGATTGCTTGCAGCATTGTTTGAGTTGTGTGAAGCAGCTTTCATGTATGACCCAGTTTGTGGCTTTTCTGTGCAACCTGATTCATTTCACAACTTAAAGTTAAACAGTTTCGGTATCAGACTGGTGTGTCGTTTAATTATGTAAAATAATCTAGTTAGATTCACGTTTTTGAAATTTATTCAATAATAGCCACATCTTTTTGATGATTTCATGCTGATGCATCATGCTTATGCATCCAGCTGATATGTCATGCTGATAAGTCGTACCGATACATTATACAGATATGTCATGCTGATATGTCATGCTGATAAGTCATACTGACGCGTCACACTGATACGTCAAGCTGTTATGTCACACTGATACGTCAAGCTGTTATGTCACACTGATACGTCAAGCTGATATATGTCAAGCAGGTACGTCAAGCTGGTACATCATGTCGAAATGTTATGTCGATTCATCAAGCTGATGTGTCGAGCAGATACGTCAAGCGGATACATCTTGCTGATATGTCATGATGATACGTCTTGCTTATACGTCAAGCTGATACGTCATGCTGATGCGTCAACCTAGTGTATCATGCCGATACGTCTTGCAGGCAGTTGTGCTGATATCTCCCAGTGCATTCTATTCTTTGAATTGAATGAAGACAAAGATTGATTTTACATCCAAAATTGTTCTCAAAATAATAAAAAATGAATTTGTGTACATTTCTTTCCACAGACTGTGCAGTGCCTTTTGCACTATGTGATTCACATTTTTATGGTTAGATGCCCTTCTTGAGTCCAATCTTTTTACTTGCCAGCTTGCTGAGAAAATTGTGACTTCAAAATATTTATTAAACATGTTGCATAGTATGACTTAGATTCAACTTTGTAATTCGTAAATATTGTATCTATCTTAAACAGGTAAATATTATACAGATAGGCTTTAAGGTAAATGACTTGTGTGCCTTACACTAGCATAGATGTACAATTATAAAGATAGATATTATTCTGGTAAATATTACGCATATATAAAGCTTTGTCTGTTGAGACTGGTAGTATTAGCTGTATAATTAGATATTATTTATACTTATTTGGTATAATCTGTGAATTCGTCAGTAAGTCTGAAGTCTTGTTCTGCGTTCTTGTTCCCAGGACGGTGCGGATGATGACATATCAAGTCGTTCGTTCGCTGTCAAACAGGAACCGTTCGATCTCGGTATCAACTGTGATTCAATCAACGGTAAACCTCCTCCGAACGTAAACCCGTTTCTCGCTTATTCATCTTCAGGTCTGTAGACTGTTTCTCCTTTGCCATATATTCGATTAATTATCTAGAATCATGTATGCTTTTTTCAGGGTACATGACTGTTTCCCTTTTGTTCTGTGTGAACGTATCAGCATTTTTTTTCATTGTCATTTATAGTCCAACTTGACATTGTCCTCCATCAGCGCTAGGGTTAATTAAATTGGGTTGCCGTTACCGAAATGTTTTCCATCGTAATTAGAAGGAAATGGTGGTAAGAAAGCACACTCACTGTGATTGTACATTCTGCAGAGCGAATGCATTTTTATATTGTTAATGTTTATTCAAACAAGTTTTACAGCCGGCTGTCCTACCTGACGCCAACACTTGCTGCTGACCTTGTGGAGCACATGAAGGAACGTGTTGGGTCGGTTGCCTGATACAGCTTAGCACAGAGTAATGAAGTAAATGTTTTGCAGATGGTATCATGTAGCATTCTTTATTTATTTCTTAGTGTATTTAATATGCAGGATCTTAAATTCAATTGATCTGAAGGCCTCTACTCTCGTCCTGATGTATTAGGCAGAATTAGATATGAATCAATGTTCATGTTGGAACCTCCTGGCACCAGGTGGCGTATCCTCGCGTGGTCTGACTGTTGCAGAATAGGGCTTCTGTTGAAATCCTGGATGAAATGTTGTTCTGTTGTAGAAAAGTTGAAATGTAGAAATGTTGTTCAGTTGAAATCCTGGTTGATATTAGACTAATTATTCCGATGTAAAGTCTGTTCTTGTATGTAAGCTATGCAAGTGAAATGTTTGTCTTGAATGATTGATTAATTTTTATTGATTATATTTGATCAATAATTATATATTAGACTGTAATTTTATAGATGCAAAATCTGTTTAGCATGTAAGCTATGCAAGTAAATGTTTGTCTGGTATGATTGATTATTTTCTAGAAATCAAGCAATATTGATACATGATCACTAGTGGACCAAAAAATCCAATTGCATGCTCAGTTTAAAATGTATTTAGAACTTTTTAAAATATTTAAATTTAATATTTATTTTTAGAAGAATTATTTATAATGTATTTATTGATAGGATATAAAAAATCATCTATATAATGGGCTGTTTTGTACAAATCAGTATTCGATAGGTGGCTATGTGTTTCAAGAGCCAAATATCTTTTGGTCTATTTGTAGATCAGTGGGCTTTGCAATAGATCTGTTTATAGATCAGTGGGCTAAGCGGAAGTAAACAAGGGCCCGTAGTACCATGACGGCCCCCTAGAAAGTACTGTGGAACTACAGTTTGAAACTTCTCATTACAATTGTATTCATGAGAATAGCGAGATGAAATTGTAATTAAATACAGTAGTTTCAGTTATTTTAAGGTTATTTTAAACCATACAAAATTGTTTTTGATGAAGAAGAGAAGTAATATTTAAAGGATAAAACTTAAATTTTAACTGATCTAATCCATGGTACAAATGATTAGCTAATTGGGTTTAAGAGTTTCTTGCATTATGTCATGTATTTATGTGTATAGTGTCAATTTGACTGAATGAATTGTTTGTTGTATTTAGGTGATGGATCATGACATCACCGTCTCTCTCAGTATCTGCCTGATGTGCACTGTGTGTTTACAACGAAGCTGCTGAAATCATCTCTGACATTTGTCACTATACATTGTGAGTAATGTTCCATACACAAGGCGTAAGACAGACGTACGATGAGGCGGACACAAAGCTTAACAGACATACAATCGGTGCGAGGCGGAGAAGGGAAGGTCTGCGATTTTTCGCATGAGGAAGATATTGATGTATGTTCTTGTCTTGATTTGCTTGAGAAAACTGGTTGAAGGGAGTGAGTTTGACCTTTCCCGATGAGGTATATGAGAGGATCTATAGCCTGCAGGAATGAGTTCTTGTCACTTCTCTCCGGAGCAGCTGGATGTGGGGCCACTCCTCGGCTTGCTTGAATGAGTTCTTGTCACCCTCTTCAGAGGAGCTGGATGTGCGATCACCCCCCCGGCTTACTTGAATGAGTTCCTGTCACTCTCTGGAGGAGCTGGATGTGGAGGCCACCCCCGGCTTGCTTGAATGAGTTCTTGTCACTTTCTTCGGAGGAGCTGGATGTGAGTGCCACCCCCGGCTTTCTAGATGGAGTGAAGATTGGATAAGTGGACTCCCCAGTCTGCTGGGTATGAGATCGTGATCCTTCCTGGTATCTAGATTGAAGGACTGGAGAGAGCAGTGGGCTTAGCCTTAGCAGCGGGTCTTGACCACCCCCCCCCCTCACCTGAATTGGACAGACAAATTATGTATTTCACTTCTACTGAGTATTTACATTGATGCATCGTTTAATGTTCTCGTTGATGTGCTCGTATTGAGTGCGATATATGGTCTGTTGTTAGTGTGGTATCACCTCACGTGGTTAATCTGTTTATAAATTTCCGTTTGGTGTATCTTAAGGATGTGTCAAAAACGATTTTCTATGACTACAAATACAGTATATTGAAATTTCTTGAATATGTATTTTTTGTTGTAACTCGCATAGTCAATTTTATTTACCAGAAGGTCTTCATTACACAATTGATCAAATGACTGTATTGATTAGGTTTAGTAGTTCTTAGTGCCAGCAATGCAGTACACAGTACAGGCATTGAAGGTCATTGAGGTTATGCTTATATTTTATGAGTTCAGTGCTTTTACACATAAACAAATTTATTTATGTAAGTAGAATTGTATTTAATTTGTTTGAAATAATTATAATTTAAACTGTGTTGCTGTTTATCTTAACAGATGTTTTTATTTTGTTCTTTGTCGCATTATCTTATGGACAACTTATGACTCGCATAAGATTATTTGCTCTTATATTATGCGATGTTGAAGTAATAAATTCACAAATTATAATTAAACACATTGATATATATTTACCCCAGAAATCCAACGTAAGAAATTTCTGATTTAGGAAATTTCGATTTGCTTAAGAAGACCTTAGAAATTAGGATAGCTACAGCGATGCAAACTAGCACACTTGCCTATGCATCAGGAGATCCGGAGTTCAACTCATTTTTCGTTCGTTTCAGACTTTGACTAATTTAGCTAGCGCATGAAGCTGATTCAAATTGGTAAAGAAAGAGGACCAAATTTATTGAGTTGCTTTGGGTAAAAGCAAATTATATAAATTTCTTGTACAGGAAGCGTTAATGGACATCACTTATCTTTACCTCAGCTCTCTAGTGCAACAGGTGTATCTGTGACATGCGCATCTCCTACCTTGTCTTTTTGAACAGAGAACTTTCGTTATTCAGTTTTGAAATAGTTATCTTCCAATTCATCATCATCGTCATTTATCATCCTGCCTGCCTGCCTGCCTGCAGGTAGCCTGCAGGTAGCCTGCCTGCCTACCTGCCTGCCTGCCAGCCTGCCTGCCTGCCTGCCTGCCTGCCATTGTTCACAGTTATCGCTAGGACTAATTAAATTAGGTTAAAACGTTGCCAAAAGGTTTTCTTCTGTAGATAAAAAGAAATTTTCCGAAAGTTTGCGCTCTGTGATTGAACTAGGTAGAACAGATGATTTGAAATTGTTGGATTTTAGTGAAGCAACGTTTTACAGCCGGATGCTCTTCCTAACGTCAACAACTCGCTGCTTTCATTGTCTAGCACATAAATGAACATGGGGGATCTGTTTTAAAGCCTGACACCAGTGGGCGCAGATTAACTGAAAAAATCTCAATATGAATATTATATTTAGTCTCACTAACTTTATAACCTTAGCTTTTTTGCTTAGCTGCTATTACTTAGATGTTTAACAGCCAATTAATTTTGTAATATCATCTTGAGCTCCGGCAGACACAATACCAGTATTTTCCTCCCCATTTGCAAATTTGTGTCTATGTCTGACATTCTCGGCAGAGTTTTACATATTTTTTTCGAGACTTTCCATCAGTACCGGTACTTCATAATTCATCATCAAAAACTGTTAGATTCTTTCAAATCAAATTTTTTCCCCCGGTGTTTCCACCGGACGTCCTTCTTGACAACAACAATTTGACTGCTTGCTTTGTCGAACACGTGGAGGACCATGCTGCGTCTATAGTTTTAAACCCTACACAACTAGGCGCAATTATTGTACAAATAAATCAAATTGTCCGCAATAATCTCGATGTGTGTATACAGAAACGTCCAGATAATACAAATCTATTTGTTCCGATACCTCACCAGCCAGTAATTCCAGTACTCTATATTTGGTTACTATCAGTTAGAGGCTCAACAGCCAGCCATGTGTGAAATCAGTAGTAATAGTATTTATTTGCATTATCTCAAGCATCATACAGCAACAATATAACTACGACATGCAAGCACACAATCAGAATCAAACTCAGACCATATACAACAAAGTGCAAAGATATGCCAGCAATAAATACATTTCATATAATGTGTCCAGTGGCCTTTGTACAATTATATGGGACTGCTGCGCTGTTGTGATAGAGATTGTAAGCTGCAGTTGTAATGAATGCTGTTCTAGAATGCGTGAGAAGATGATGGCTGCCAGAGAGGTCATACGACCTATCGAGCTGGCTGCCATAAACTAACATTTGCGTATAATTGAAGTGAAATTTATTAAGAAAAGTGCAAAAATAACCTCGGGACTTGCACTATCAAACATCGAATACATCACGGAATGATTGAATTATTGGAATTTTATAGCCATAATACCATAGGCGGAGTTTAGTTTTAGTTTTGGGGGTAGGGAACTAAATTACAATTTTCGGTTCTTGGGGAGTTGGGGGTGCTATTTTGATTTATTTTTTTAATCCGTGACGAGCGAGGGGGAGGAATCAGTTTCTAATTTGTTGGTCATGTCAATTTCCCAAAAGTTTGGCTTGGGATCTTCGCTTCCCAAACTCCGTCCATGCGTACTTCTATTTCAATTCTTGTTTGAATAGAACAATGAATTGACAATGCGTTGATGCGGTAAGGATGCAGCAGTGCGTTGAGTTGAGAGCTGATTTTGCACTTGTGTTAAGCCTCTACTTATGACATCTGTTCACGCCTGTTGGCCTGGCTTTCGATCCACTTCTCAAGAGGAATAAAGAACGTATGTGATTCACTCAAGAATCATCTTCACTATTTGCAGTTATGAGTCATTGTTCTAATTGGAACGTTGGAGTAGGAATAATTAGATACTTGGCTTCCCAGCTTAAGAAATTCGAAAGTTCCATTGAAACTATAGATACAGAGAGAACATCATAGGCGGCGGGTTTCAGGGCTAGGGAGGCTTAGTTTTTGACGGTTGTTTGTCCCAAAATATCACCCAAGCCCCCCACCAATTTGTTACTTAAAAGCTCCCCGGCTTGTAAAAAATTTAGTTGGGTGTGCCGCTACCCCACCCCGCTCGTCACAATTTCCAAGCCCCCAAAGGAAAATTTCTAGCGCCGCCTATGCAGCACTTTCCGCAGTGTAAACCATATAAGTCACCAGTCGCTGTCTTACTGTGATATCACGATGCTGTTAAAAGCTTCACAGATTAAAGTTCCGACTTGTATTTCTCGAATTTAATTACAAATTGATGACAATAATTAATGTCCACAGCTGATGTATAATTGAATCCCATTGGAGGCAAGCTTTGTTATAATTATGTGATAATATTTGTCTAATATTTAATTATTTATAATAGTGAAAACGGCTGGGGTGTGATGCGGCGACGGCTGGTTGCAGCAAATTGGGATTTTAATTCTGATCTGCCTCTAAAAGAACATCGTTACTAAACAAAAAATAAACAACCCATCAACAAAATTGATCTCGCAAAGCGGTCCGATATTTTATTGACCTTCATCTTGCAGACATTTATAGTTTTCTGTGTGTCAAACATATATTCGTCATTTTCATCATAAAAGTTTTGCAAATAGTATTACCTCACTTTTATTATTGAAGCGTTTAATTCCTGGCATAAAATGTTCAACGGATGATAATTTGAGATAGTTTTTGATTATTTTTTGCCATTTTGATATATCTTACCATAGCCGTATTTAAAGGGGGTTTGGGGGTTCAAACCCCCCCAATTTGTTTAAAAAAGGTCGTAATTTTTTTGATTTCCAACCCGCCCCCCCCCCAATGAAATCCTGGCTACGTCCCTGTATCTTGCATTCGGATATTTCTAGTTTCAATTTGTTTTTTTGCTTATTTAACAACAGTCACGTGCTATACTTTACTACTATATGTGGATTATATTTAGATGCCAATTGTTACATTCCTATAAATAGTCCATACCACATAACATTACCCGAAGACCGCAACATCAATAGACCAGGAAAAAGAAGAAAAGAAAGAGTAAGCAGCGACGCGTCACGTTCTTCAAAAGAAGTCCGGACGGACGTCCTTAATAAGCCTTATTAATCAAACATCCACGGATGTCGTCTCTCGGCCAATCTAATGAGCAAGAGATTTCTTCAAAGATCTCCACTGACGACGCGGCAAATCAAATCAATTAATCTGAAAGACACCGTCTTTAGTTGCAGAGCGTAGAGAGAGAGAGAGGACTTCAATCTTTCTCCACATGCTTGCGTCATCTCTTGCACGCACGTGCAATGTTACGCTACTATAGTGGAATGCGTCATCCCATCGGTCAACATTTCTTTGGAAGAATTAGTCGCCTAATGTTTTCCAGTTGGAAAATTGATCTCCCGCACACGATATTGCGTTATCTCCAAAATCGCGGAATGTAAGACATGAATAATGAAGTATCTACGCGGAAATAATGCGAATGTGATGCGCAATGCTTGCTATCGTAAGACGTTTTCTGAGAAAAATTAATT
>JAQFYQ010002058.1:0-12249 GCA_034694885.1 Buchholzia appendiculata
TCATCATAATCATCATCATCATCATCATCATCATCTCGTGGTCATTGTCGTCATCATCATCATCATCATCATCATCATCATCATCATCTCGTGGTCGTTGTCGTCATCATCATCATCGTCATCATGATCATCTCGTGGTCGTTGTCGTCATCATCATCATCGTCATCATAACATCATCATCAACATTTAACGTCGGTTTATCGTTTTCAGGAAGAGTCAGACAACTGTTGTATCATTGAGTGTTATGTATACAGATATAACATTCAGATACATAAGATTAAATAACTTTTACATACACTTTAGGATTTACATGGCAGTGGAGCTGAAGGACTACATGAGGTTGAAAAATCGTGTACATCGTCCAAAAAATAATGCCACACGCAACTTTCAGGTTCAAGATTAGGCTATTTTTTGTATCAAAAATAGAGAACTGTTTATTGTTATTCAAGTTCCAACAGTTTGAAGCTAAATTTGGCAACATATAAAAGAATTTAATGGCTAAACAATGTATGTTAGATGTTAACTGCGTTTAACATAGTGCGATGTCATCGCTTATAAATGAAATAATAAACATTTTATACCTTGCGAATATGTAATGTTTTCCGTGAAAACTGTTATATTATATTATTGTCGGCACTTCTATAGTTTTTTGGAGTAGTTCATTTGTTGTTGTTTTATTGTTCTTATAATCCGTTACGTTGCATTGTTTAATAGTTTGAATCGATGGCTATAGAGGTTTGCACAACTACGTCACAGCATTAGTAACCATTGGCAACGCACAGCTCACAATCTAAAATGACGGAATGGAATGAAGGAATGGAACCTAGAAGAACCACAGAGGACCCCAGTGTCAAAAAAATTATCTTTGTCGCAAAGTTATATGGTCATTTTTTAAACTATCCGTTGCGCAATATTGCGCAATCGAAGTCATTTTAGATTAAATATAGGTATCAAATTGTGCGTTGCTAATGTTTGCTAAAACGATGATGGTGTTTGACGTATCTGTGCAAAACCATATAACCATATAAACATATAAAACCATATAGCATATCGCATTAAATGATTTTAGACGTTAAAAATTACATACCTCTGATAGGGCTGCCTTTATTCGTTGCAACAATTCAACTTTGTTCACAAACGGTAGTGATTGAACAAAGTCAAGGAGAGAGAAACTTTTCTTTTCTCCTAGTAGGTCCATCAGAATGTGCTTATAGTTCGATACACCGAATTCAAACTGAACAGACATTTAGATATATCATGATAAGTACGTTAAAAATAATAAAACATGTAAGTTAAATAGAAAGCAGAGAAAGAAATTATTAAAGATCGTTACAGTAGTCAACTCTCCAGGAACAAGAATAGTTCCATGGAGGCAAGAGTGATGCGGATCAACCTTTAAAGTCTAGATTCACGTGTTAAATTGGATGGACGATACCATCCTTGTTTTCCTTTATGAGTGCATCGGGATGGAGATGAGAAAGATCATGCTCGAGTTAACCAACAGCTAGGCGGAAATGTGATTAAACAGTCACAGAAACTGTTAATTTATATCAACTTCCAGTCAACTTGAAAGCTTAATTTCTTTTGTTGCTTACTTCAATCGATTTCTTCAAATATTTCAATACTTATTACTTCTTCGATAGATGCAAATTAAAATTGTAGTCAACTCAAAGTTAACAATACAAAGAAACCTAAACGTGTGTACAAATAAAACTAAACCTGCTCTAACGCAGTCTTTATTACATTTATTAACTGCATTACATTCCGCAGCTCGAGTTACGTACATCAGTTATTGGCAACGCCTGACCGAACACACTTAGGTGAATTGATCCGCTGATCAAATCTGGCAGACCAATATCAGAGTTGATCACTTCAAGCTTCATTAAGACGTCGGTCGCCATTCTTTCTAAATTCAAAACATACGTGACATGTACACAAAACATGAATGCATTATGCAAATCAAGAAGTTTCGAAATATTGCATCATCATCATCGTCGTCATCATATTACAGCTAGGTCTTAACATTAAGATGGGGATCAGACTTCACCATGTTTCCTTCCACAAATCGAGAAAGAGATTAGTCGACCGCAAAATTGAGTAACGATTAATGACTTCAAATTGACGATTAATGATTTCAATATTTTGCTCAATATTTTCAACCAATTTGTCGAAATTTTTCAACCAAGGGGGAACGCTATGATTAGATGCAGCGTGAGAGACCCAGTGGAGAGAAATTCATGCCCATCACAGATAATTCAGGCACTGCTGAACAGGTCATCTGCAAATCATCTGATTCAAGTAACATAAATTATATGATATCACATTTACAAATTGTTAAAATAATGACTTATCCAGTGCTCGAATTACGGGGGGGGCCCGGCCCCCTACTTCTTCCGGAGGCCCCCTACTTATTGTGAAAACATGTTTGGGCCCCCCTACTTCTTTCAAATTTTGGACCGTCGCCACCCACCTCCGGTCGTCAGAAATGTTTGGGGCCCCTACTTATTTTGAAGTAATTCGAGCACTGGACTTATCTATACACTTGTGCAGGATCGAACACACAATATTTTGTCAATTGTTCACATCTGCACTAATTTGAAAAAAACATGCATACATGTATACATTTGAAATGTCTTACCAGAAAAGAAGGACAGCTCAAACTCCTGAGAGTCCTTCCAATTGATGGATAGAGATGGAATCATCTTTAGAACTAATCGCGCAAACTTAGACCTAAAATAACAGCACATTAGTCAAATAATTTATAATTCAGCAGTAACATTTGCAATTATTCATTATCTGTTTACTATGAATATTTTTTATATAATTACAATGACATGGCACAAGTTGTCGGGCACTTAAAACAGACTAACTGCATTAATTCACAGGAAGTAGTCAGGAAGGGCATCCGACCTTAAAATGTCTGCTTCATAAATTATGAATGATATTGTAATTAACCCTCTGACGAATTTGATCAATTGAATTATGCTTGGCATCATTTCCATTTGGATATGTCGAAGCTGTTGAATGCTGTTGGAAAACTGATTTTTTAGGTTTCATGGTTTATAAATAGAAGATGTTCAGTACAATAATGATTATAAAATCATCAGTAATGTAGTCAAGGTATTTTCTCAAGGTCAAGGCAAAGGCATTTTTTTCAAAGCCAAGGCAAGGCAAGGCATTTGGAAATCGGTCAAGGCAAGGCAAGGCAGTAAAGTGTCTAAAGGCAGCCTTGAAGCAAGGCATCAAGGCCAAGGACTACATCACTGAAAATCATTAATATCAGTTGTCAAGAAATTCAGATTCAACCTAATCAGAAATTGTTTTATCTCGACATTTATTTAATTATACCATATCATGATGTTACAAGAAGCTCAACTTTCAATGTTTATCTTAATGTGCTTTGAACAACTTTAGCCTAGGTCTTCCAGTAAGAAGATGATACTTTATGCCTGCTGATCTTACAATTCAGATTATATTCAATATATCAATGCCAAATTATCACAAAGATAATATAAAAAATAATAATTTTTAAATATGTGAAGAAACCTTCAACTAATTGCATGTTTATAATCTTGTCCAATTATATGAATTACATGAAGTTGCTATTTACAGTGTTTTGTGTTCCGGCAGAGTTGAACTACGTTTGGCCGTGTTCAGCAGATATGAATAAGCAAGTGTTTTCATTGGTTGGTTCGGTTCGCTTTCTAAGCTGTAAGCAATTAGCTGCAAGATTTCAAAAGATGGTTGACTTGTCAGAAGTAGTTTCAGCGCAGCTCTACGCAGCTCGAACGGCTCAGTACGAGCCATGTAGACACCTGTTAGGATTGGATGGACCTGTAGAAAATGATGCAACATGCAGACGCTTTCTTATTAAATCTATAATCTTATATAATCTTCCTTAATCATCTAACTTCTTTAATCTGCTTCAAGCTTCTGGTAAAAAATTCTCCACTAACTAAACTGTTGATTTTGTCATTGTAATTGCAAATACGCATAACTCTACCTAAGCAGGTTCGTACTCCTAAATGTAATAAGATAAATGAACATCATATTTCATACAACAGTATTCAAAGAAGAAATATTTAAACAAAACCTCACACTAAAAGATCTTACTTATAATGTTGAATGAATCACCATGTACTTACAGTATTGCATGACCGTGTCGCAGGAGCAGTAAAAATAATTACTCACATGGTTGAATGTTTAGCTCGACTTATCTTTCAAAATGACAACAACTTACTTAAAGCCTACATACTTATCTCCAACACATTTAGTACTTGAGAATTTTGTAGACTTTTAGAGCTGTCATTGGTATACGAAATTACACTTATACATTTAATGTCGTTTAAAAGTATCATAAATACAACAAAATTAACTACGAGTCCTCTAACCAGTTTATCAGAGAATCTGGCAGTTTTTCTCAGCACATTTATAGCAGCTTTTCTAAGCGCAACCGACTGTTGGTTATCCTCAATAATATTCCTCACTGTTGGAATGAGCGACACGAGGCCAAAGTTGGACATCGCTGCCAAGACTTGAATCCGGTCGTCATCAGTCCTGCTGGCATTGAGAAGTTTCTGAAATTCCTGAAAGCACATAATCATGGCATTGAACATAAACGCTAAAAGTGATAAGCATAGGCGTTCATAAAGTAGGAGTGTGCTGGATGGCCAAATGGTTGACGAAACCACATCAACCTAAAATAGCCTGCAGTTCAAACTGGTCAGGGTTGAACTGTCCGACATGACGATTGTATTAGTTACAAACTATTAAATCATTGTCTATATATGCACAGGGCTTCCAAGATTTCATTGGGGGAGGTCCTTGACTTCAAAAAAAATTTGACGACCTGTTTTTAAAAATTATTATATGGGGGCGAGGTTCCCAAAAATATTGACGACCTTTTTTCAAATATTTTTCTCAAAACATCATCAATTATAAGGACAAAAATACATTTCGGGGTTTGAATCCGAAATCCCATCCTCTTAAATACGGCCGTGCCTATCGCACTGCAAGGACAAGAAGTATGATTCGAAATGCTAAATTTCTATGCTGGTTATATGGTGGTTAAGTTAGGCTACTAAATATATTAAATAATGGATATGCTAGAAACAGTTTCAATAGGATTAAAAATATGGTCAGTTATATTATTTCACCAGCTATAAATGACTTCATACATCTGTTACGATTTGATCTCCCTTTAAAACCGCATTTCCACAATTCTTCAAAATGCATGATTCTGTACACTGTCTAGTGATTTAACTACATCAGAATCACAGGCTTCATTATATTCTATGAAACTGTACCAAAAGTAATAATTATAAAGAATATACAATGTTTAAAATATACAGTATTTACCTTTGAGATAAGTTCAACAGTAAAAACCAGCTCTGGTTTCAGTGGCCTTGGCATCATGTTGTACAGTCTGTTTGCAACTGTTCCATAAGCTAACAGCAACGCCTGGCGATTGGCTGACGAACTCTCCGCCATATCATTACGCAGTTTCTTCAATAAAAACAAAAACATATTAAAAAATGTATTGTATGTTATATACCAAATATTTAAATGTATATATTTATATTCATATCATATACTGTATATATATATATATCTATAAATCCTATAATTAAGATTTTTTTTTAATTTAGCAATTTTGAGCTACTTCAACTATAGTTCGTCGGAAATTGTACAAATTGCGGATGTCATGCGATAGCCATAGACTATCCCATGGGCTATCCCATGGGCTATCCCATGGGCTATCCATGGGCTATCCATGGGCTATCCATGGGCTATCCATGGGCTGCCCGTTGTTGAATAGATTATGTGAACATCCACATATGACTGATGAAGTCTTACGTGGATGACTTCATCAGTCATACGGTACTTCATCAGCCCCGTTTAGCTTCCTCTCGCTCTCGCAATTTAAAATTACGCCTTAAGACACCATTATTTAGTAATTTACTTGAAAATAAATAGCTGTAAGCATCAGAAACGGCTATGTGTAAATCGTGTATTGTTAGATAACCTATTATATTTTATTCAATTTCAATTTCAAGAAACATTGTAATTGTCAAAACTGCATTCATTCCAAAATAATGTAAACTAATTTGATGGCACGTTTTATACCGCAATGACTATAAATATCGGATCTAACGAAGGCATGGTAGAGACAGGAAGAAAACCATGCGAAAATACTTTTTATACAATAATTTATAAACAGATAAATACATGTCTGTCAAGTGTGCAGATCTGATGCATTTTACCAGTATAGTCCTCAGTACATCCGGTGTAGGTTTGACGATCATTGCCATTGTTCTTATCATGGAAACTGTTCGCTGTTCTGGTAGGATGTTTTCTTGAATCAACTTTGCAATGACCTTGGAGACATCTGAGCTTGAAATCGTTGGCAATGTGTCCAGTAAAATATCTCTTTAACAGCAACAGAAGTTCAACTTAGAGAAAAAATAAGAAGAATAAGTAGAAGAAAATGAGAAAATTAAATAATATTATGTATGCCTAAAGCTTGTTATAATTTATCTAAAAGTTAAAATTCTATAATTATTCTATAAAATAATATTACATTAATTTATTATACCAATCTATATTACATTAATTTATTATACCAATCGGTAATTCTTTAAGCGACAAATATCTCTCTACAGCTGAAAAATGTATGTGAAGAATCCCTAAATACAACCATTTACCTGTTATAGTTAGATCGATATTAAACTATGCAAAGAAACAATGCATACATCTAACGAAGTTTCTAATTGAAAAGTTGCCTTCCTCGCTTTGAACGAATGTTATGAAAAATGGAAAAATTCAATTTAGCTACCATTAATTTTTACTATGTAAACTAATTTTTTTAATAAATGATTTTAAAATTATAGTTTTTTTACAATCAATGGGAAAAATCTTTGATAACTTTAAATCATTTGAATTTCAATAAAAACTAGTGGCTCATTTGTGAACAACGTTACGTTCGTAGTCAATAAGAACTCGTTAAGAAGTTGCATAAATAACAAAGTGAAAGCACATATACTGGTACCTTTTCTTAACTGAAAGTTCATTCAACTCGTCCGTTGAGTAGCTCTTCACAATGTCAAAGAGTTGTTGAAAATCGACATGACGTAGAATGTGATGCAATTCCAACAAACTTCGCAAGCTTTGGTCATCTATTTTAGGACGCACAAGTTCAACCAGTCTTGTTAGCTTTACATCAACCTACAGACAGAATAAAAAAACAATAGAAAACTTCAAAGTTCAACATAAAATAAATAAAAATATGATAATCATAAAATTAATTGATTGCGTTTGTTTCTAAAGAAACTTATTTCTAAATGTTACATTTTTGTTGTCACTGAACAACTTAATGAACAATATAATGAATGAACTACTGAATGACAAATATAAATTATTCACTGGATGGACTACTGAATGACCAACTAAATTAGTGACTGAATTAAAGATGAAAAAATTGAATTATATTTATGCTACATTATTTCTTTATGTGGTATCTGAAAAAACGAATACCGGTACTACAACATTTTCTTTCCTCAA
The DNA here is from genome assembly GCA_034694885.1 of Buchholzia appendiculata. Classification (NCBI taxonomy): domain Eukaryota; kingdom Metazoa; phylum Annelida; class Clitellata; order Enchytraeida; family Enchytraeidae; genus Buchholzia; species Buchholzia appendiculata. The sequence continues at coordinate 7,561 of JAQFYQ010002058.1, forward strand.
TGAAATTAGTAATAAAGTTGAATACTTAATTAACAAGTTGCACAAAATAATGGTTGCTAATCATAATAATTATTGTGCACTTATGTCAGCGATGGCTAGATGTTGACAAAATTTCTAATCATAATCATACAAATCAACAATATGCGTGGACAACAAGAATATGTGACAAATCAAATAGAAAATTAATTATTTACAGAAGGTGTACAACACAGCTTCATTTTGGATTTAATTAAACAATGATTTTTTAAATCTTAAATTGCTCCTGATACTTTTAGTATTATAACATACTTTGAGAAACTTGTGCTGCAATACTAGTGAAAACAATTGACAACAATTCTCCAAACCAGAGGAGGTCTTATTATTTACTACAACGTTAGAAACGGGGACGAACCATTTCTCGATACTGTTCAATGCTGGAATTCCTGTCGACTTGTGGGATCAAAGAAGCCTTAGGAATGTTCAACCGTAACTCAAGCGAGTCCCGCTTGAAGGATTGATCAATGCGAACTTGATTGCGAATTGGTTCAGTACTCGCCAGCTTCAATCTTTGTCTAAACAACACTAGTTAGATTGATTTGAAAACAAATGTTCTAAAAACATGGATTGATTGCGATGCAAAAAAACGTTTTTTAAATAAAATTCTTGATCCAAATCAAAGATTCCTTGAATGTATTCAATGTTTGTTTTCTGCTGAAAGGGCTGGTTTCAGCCCTGAAACGTATTTACTAAATTTAGCTCAATATAATATTTATTGCTCTGACATGTTCTGGTATTGCACTGGAATGAATCATTTCTTTTAAGTGGATTGGATATGATTGCTCTATGTTTAAAATTACATTTAAAATGTCAACTATTTCGAAGACTTCTACAACCGTCAGAGACAAAAATCGATATTAGCGCGATCTGGATGAATCCCCCCCCCTTTATCTAATATGTTCAAAATATTTTTTAATTTCTCTAACTCTCTGTAATGTGTCACTTTTTAGTTAAGCAATCGTAGTCTGGAGCACTCGCTTACGCTCAATCCAACTGTTAAACTTCTTCCTTGAACATCACGCAGACTTGCAGAGTTACAAATCATAGCTATAGCTATAACTATATTTTGAATAATACTTTAACAATGAAATACTGAACACTCTGAATTCAATGTAGATTAAATCAGACGAAATCTGTACACATACAGGACATGTGAGGACGGCTGATTCTCCTGAAGAGCGGTCAGTCTGTACTGAGCTTGCAACTGAACGCTCTCGATAAGAAACTGAGTCCTATCACCTCGCAGTACATAATCACTGTGCACGTTCCTAGTCAAAAAACTCTGAAATAAAAATAAAAATAAAAATTAAGGTTAAATCATACAACGAAAAATACCTGCAAAATAAACCACCAAAATTCAACGACACGACGTACTTTTTTACATTTAAGTAATTAATAAAGGTAGAATAATACTTGATCTACTGGCCCAGCGACACCTAGCATTAAAGTACAGGATCAACCCCAACGTGCTCAACGCTGTGAGGAATGTGATTGCTGGGGTCTGTAGCCCAACAGTAACCTTGTTGCTTCATTCAAATAAGCAGTAATATTCCGATTCCTATCTTTCAATCAACATTAGCCTATTATGTGACACCTCGCTTTCTTTCTTGCGTGGAGTATGAACAATTTCTGTAACGAATTTCTGCTTATATTGTGGAGAATATTCCAGTGATGTAGTCCTTGGCCTTGATTTCATGCCTTGAGGCTGCCTTGAAACACTTTACTGCCATGCCTTGCTTTGCCTTGGCCAATTTTCCAAATGCCTTGTCTTGCCTTGAAGAAAAATTGCCTTAGAAAAAATGCCTTGACCTTGAAAAAATGCCTTGACTATATCATTTTAGTATGCCATGGCCTTGATTTCATGCCTTGAGGCTGCCTTGAGTCACTTTAATGCCTTACATTGCCTTGCCTTGACCCATTTTTCAAATGCCTTGCCTTGCCTTGGCTTTGAAAACGAATGCCTTGGCCTTGCCTTGGCCTTGCGAAAAAAGCCTTGACTACATCACTGGAGTATACTAAAGATTGCTAAACGACCGGATCTACCTGTTAATAAGATTTGCTATAGCAGCTGATTAAACGTCAGAATATATATAATTTTGTAAAACAATAAATTAAGTAATTCTTTATAAAATTATATACTCTCTCTCTGAAACAAATACTGTAATTTACACAAAAAGTTGCATAAGCATTCAGCTCTAACGAGTCTATTAATAAGTATAACGAGTATGTAGTACATTCTAAAGAGTGCGTCAGTATATAATTCCTTCCCACTACCAAAACTTCTCAACCTTTTCCGACAGTGCTCCAGGTAGTCCAGCAAAGAGTCCCTGTACGAATGAGTCCGATGACGTGCAACTTTCAAAATCTTTGACCTTTGACACGAACAACCTTGCCGCTGGATCTGAACTATTTAAACTGTTAGAATTGACTACATAGCTAGTTTCACATTCTCCATTTGTGTCCGTCTGAAAGAATAAGTAACACACTAACACATAAGTACCATAAACATTTAATTTGATCAAATAGTACCGCGAACACACCTTGTTAAACGTCAAAGTCATCTTGGTCAAAGTTACCTTAAGCATCGCATACTACTATATATCAATGTTATTCAAGATACACAGTTCCAGATACTGACAAATCATCTTTCAAATTGTCTTCAATCTCAGCAAGATTACTTGGCTTAAACACATTGAAGCATTGCGGGAGACTGTCTGCAACTCGTTGCCTAATGATGTAGATTATATGGCACCACTGAAAACATTTAAAAGAATCTCAATACTCTTTTATGTATCAATTTATACGTGACGCGTGTACCCCGTTCTCGGATGCGCCTCGGAATGTCAGCATGACAGCAGTCGGGACACGCACGGCGCATGTAAAAGACATGCTCCATCCATGTAAACATTTACTTAATGGCGACAAAAAGGGAACGAAATGCTGTCTTTATTGCTTTGGATAATCAAAAATCGGACGGCTTTGCTGAGTTCAAATGTGATCAATATTTTATTGCCGCGTCGAAGCAAAGCTGAGTCGGATAAATATACACATGCAGACATGTTGATGAAGATCAAGCTTGATTGTGAACATCATTCACCGGAGAACGTTATTTCAACAAAAAATGAATTGTCAACATTTATTAGTTGACTTAAAATTTTTATGTTCAGGTAATTCGATTATTCAGAAGATTTTGAAAGTAAATCTTCAAAAATTCCTCTAATGTAATCAATTTGGAATTTCTAGTACCACCACAGCCCTCAGCCTAATGTAGTGCAAGGTTCACCTGTCCGGGACCAGTGTGCTAGGCAAATACGTCAATTTGTTACGTACCTTTTTGGAGCTAGTACCAGTTTATATTACTTGGTAATAGGGGCTGCAGAGCTCTGCAGTCCCCATTTGCATAATCTAGAGTCTAGAGTCTAGTGTTATGGATGAAATATGAAGAGACCGTTTACAACAAGCCCCCTTCCAAGCACGAGTAAAACGCTATGCCCAAACCAGGAATCGAACCCGGATCTTCCACACTGACAGGCAGACGCACTAACCGTTGTGCTACCCGGGCTGGTGTTCTACAAGTTCTCGGAAGGCATACTTATCGTAACGTATTCATATCTCACCTCCCCGCTGCAAGACAGTGCGCAGACTGGACTAGCGAGTCGCACAATGAACACAATAGTTCTAACCGACTCGCAACGCGCCACCACATCATGCACAGGGTCAGCGCGCAAGTCACAATCAATGTTTAAGTGGAAGGAATTCAAGATGAACAATGTTTGCTATATTGAATCCGTACCACTGTTCAAATACACCCCTGGCAGGAATGAACATGCCTTGTAGAACTATTGACTGTTTAAAAGATATGGCGGGGGGGGCGAAATCAAACCAGTGTTAACCAAAATCAGTTAAATCATTTTCAGTGCATTTAAATTCATCTTTATTATACTTAATTATTGTAGTATGTAGAATTATACATTAATTGTAGAAGCTTACATAAACGGGTGGAAACCTCCTCTCGTTTTTAAATCTAAGATTGAGATAGGAAGTAAAACAGCGGTCTTAAATTAATTGAGACCTACCATTGCTCGCATTCAGAACATCTTCACGCAGATTATATCAATGATGTTTTACTAATCATACAAAAAATTCCTCCCCCCCCTCGACATCAATTTTGTCTTCCCTTGAATTTTTGGTAAGCAGTGGCAGTCTGCGCTACTGGGTAGGGCCTATGTTTGTGGACGACCCCGTGTCGTAGAGATGTTTGTGGACGCCCCCGTGTCGTAGAGATGTTTGTGGACGCCCCCGTGTCGTAGAGATGTTTGTGGACGACCTAGTGTCGTAGAGATGTTTGTGGACGCCCCCGTGTCGTAGTGATGTTTGTGGACGTCCCCGTGTCGTAGTGATGTTTGTGGACGCCCCCGTGTCGTAGAGATGTTTGTGGACGCCCCCGCGTCGTAGAGATGTTTGTGGACGACCTAGTGTCGTAGTGATGTTTGTGGACGTCCCCGTGTCGTAGAGATGTTTGTGGACGACCCCGTGTTGTAGAGATGTTTGTGGACGTCCCCGTGTCGTAGAGATGTTTGTGGACGTCCCCGTGTCGTAGAGATGTTGTGGATGTCCCCGTGCCGTACAGACTGTATGCTTTGTAAACATTAA
>JAQFYQ010002059.1:0-12248 GCA_034694885.1 Buchholzia appendiculata
AACCACCGACCGACTAGGCCAGATGAGCACGGGTGGGTGGCCAAAGGTCCTTCCCGTACAGGCAATGGGACGTGAACTACTTGCCCAAGTTTGTTACCAGACAACACTCGCAGCGCGGATTTGAACCTGCAACCTCTGGGTTACGAGTCGAGCACGCTACCAATGGGCTATCTGGACTGATAATATTGTATACAAATTTATGATTTTTAATTACTTTTTAGGCAGTTGCCATTGCCTTATTAATTAAAATATGGTTATGTATTTACTGATTGTTAATAAATGTTGTTTTTGTCTACTGCATGTTATTATACGCTGTATACCATTATCTATGCACTGTGTGCTAATATTTGTGTAACAATACAGGTATCAGTATTACTTGAATCTGAAGACAGATGTAAAGGAGGGAAAGCTAATTTTTTCTGTTGAGCAAGCTGTTCTACTGGCCGCTCATAGTTTACAAGGTACTCATGTTATTTGCTCTTGTTTATTGATGCTAGGATGAAGTTAATAGGCCTAGTCTCCTAAATTATAAACAATCACCAATCTATCTGAGATATAGTGCCCTGCTGTGAGAATGCTATATATTGATATTAAATTAGAACAGTTTTTATAGCGAACATACAGTAGGCCTATAATAATGTTTCGTCCTTTGTTTTTGCATCTATCTAAAGCATAACAGCATCATTTACAATGTCCATGATTTAACAGAAAGAAATCATTTTGAAGATATGGCATCAATGCTTTGTACAAATGTGTATTTTGCTTTTTGCTAATTCCTGTAAAGTGTGGCCAATGTGGACATTCTGTTGATAAGGCTGTGCTGCGGTGAATGAGTGAGTGAATGAGTGAGTGAAAGATGGAACAAACGAATGAATGAAGGTGCTCAATTTGAGGACGTTTCTTGCATTGTGGTGCAAGGAATGCCACCATTATGGGGATGATGTGAATGCAGCTGATGTCCCTTTGCCTTTCGGCAGAGTACAAATAATATTCCCAAGGTCACCTGCAGTAACTAATACATTCTTCTGATATTTTCCCAAGTTGCTGTTTGGAACATTATGTTATGTCAGCGGATCTAATTAGTTCTAAATGTCAAATTGTATTGATCATGATTTAAACCCTGTGCCCCAGGAGTTCGAGGCATTGCATGTTGACACTATTACACCAGTCAGATAATCATGGTCGCTTATGAGCAACAAATTACAAATTGTTTTGAGGAGTGTCCATAATGTTTATGGTTGCAGTTTTGAGGCTAATTTGTAAGCATTCGTAAGCAGATTGTGTCGTGGTTGTGATAATACATGTGATCATGTGCAGATTGTGTCGTAAGCGTGTGTGATATATGTCAGTTTATAGTATTGCTTTTTTACTGCAGCCGAGTTGGGAGATTACGATGCAGAGCGACATAGAGGAAATTACTTCAGCGACTTTCTCATTCTTCGTCAAGTATGTAGTAAATTCACTAAATAGTTAATGGTTTCTAATAATTTGCACACAAAATAGCATTATTTGTGTATACCTGATGCTCATATTTGATGCACATGATCATGACTTGTGGATAGGGTTCCATGATTTGAGACGTCTGACTCTTTCTGACTAGGAAAATCTGATGTTAAATATTGTTTTTGATGATGATGACATTATTGTAGGGTGTATTGATGAAATGTGAACCACAACTGTTCAAGTATTGTAACAAGTTAGTATGATTTGGTATAGATATAATTGAAAAGCCAAATAACATTCGGTATAGATATAATTGACTAATTGATTACCATAATTGAATTAATTGTATGATTGATTTCGGGCTGTGTAATATGATTAGTTGTGAATGGTTGACATTGGTTGTGTATAAACATTCTCACAGTGCTCTGTAGTTGCATGTAATAGGCTGTGTTCTGTGTACACATGGGATATTATTTTTTGAAGGTCGGCTACTGGATTAATAATTATTCTGTATCAGCAGTCATCTTGCAGCAGATTTCATTAGGCTATTAACAAACCATACATAATTCTTCGTTCACAACGCTTTCACATTAAATACTCATTTGCAAATTATTTAAATTTTGTATTGAAACTTGTAGCTTGATGGTTTTTTTTTGTCATAACTTGTAGAGTTTTAAAGTAAACTTTCAAAGTGTTGCATTGAATGACTGGCATATTGAATGATCAGTATGTTATATTGAATAACTAGTTCGGTGTATGACGAAAGTGTAGCATTGAATGACTTGTTATATGAATGATCAAAGTTTTGTATTGAATGACTTGTTAGGTGAATAGTCAAAGTGTTGAATTTAATGACTTGCTAGGTGAATGATCAAAGTTTTGTATAGGTGAATGATCAAAGTGTTACATTGAATGACTTCTTAGGTGAATGATCAAAGTGTTGCATTGAATAGCTTGTTAGGTGAATGATAATGTGTTGCATTCAATAGCTTGTTCTGAAGGTGAACGATGATGTGTTGCATTGAATAGCTTGTTCTAAAGGTGAATGATAATGTGTTGCATTGAATGATTTGTTAGGTGAATGATAATGTGTTGCATTGAATGACTTGTTAGGTGAAAGATAATGTGTTGCATTGAATGACTTGTTAGGTGAATGATAATGTGTTGCATTGAATGGCTTGTTAGGTGAAAGATAATGTGTTGCATTGAATGACTTGTTAGATGATCAATGATCAATGTGTTGTACTGAATGACTTGTTAGATGAATGATCAAAGTGTTGTACTGAATGATTTACTAGGCGGCTGATGAAGAGGTGGTGAAGCAGCTCGGAGCTGAGGTCGTCCTGATGCACCAACACTTGTCTGGCGTCCCTCAGTCATCAGCCGAGCTGCACTACATTCTCATAGCACAACACATGGAGGGATACGGACTGGACTACTATCCAGTCAAAGTTTGTTCTCTTATTTTTGGCTTTAATGGTCTTCTCTTTTCTTATTTTCTCTTTTGTAATTTAGTCTGTATAGATTTCGTCTTCTGATATGTTTGAATTCTGTTTAACATAGATTGTGACAGCTTGTTGTTGGAAGCATTTGATTGTTAGCTATTGGTAAATCTCTATTGTTATTCTTTTGTTAGGTATTATTGGCATCTCATCATCATTACATCTTTACTTGTTTCCGTACGTAATGACATACAACATTCTCTTGACATACATAGTTCTCATGCTAGAATCAGAGTTAGAATCACATGTTAGAATTGCATGTTAGAGTCACATGTTAGAATCTCATGTTAGAATCACATGTTAGAATCTCATGTTAGAATCACATGTTAGAATCACATGTTAGAATCACATGTTAGAATCACATGTTAGAATCTCATGTTAGAATCACATGTTATAATCGCATGTTAGAATCACATGTTAGAATCACGTTAGAATCACATGTTAGAATCACATGTTAGAATCACATGTTAGAATCACATGTTAGAATCACATATCATCAACATTTTCTCATTAGGCTACTAGTTATCCACTTGAATGAACACAGAGCGTGTACTTTAAAGTACTATCTCACTAGAAATTTGTGCTTCAATTTAAGTATTTCATGCTGAACTGATTATGTATGTTAAGTTATTGCCATCGTTATGAATTTATTTGTGAACTGTTGAGACTGTAGTTTGAAGTGAACAGGTATAATGTTTGATATTCATTGTCAATTGCATGTATTGTTTTAAGGTTGTCAATCTAATACCGATGCTGTGTTGTAATTTGATGAGATGTTTTTCTTTAATGATTAGGTCTAGTTAACTTTTTTTCTTCTAAATTTTCAGGATTCCTCAAATAACAACGTCCATCTCGGTGTGTCGTTTGTCGGTATATTTGTCAAACCACTGAACGGACCGACGGTTTACTTTAAGTACGTTTACTTGTTTCGCACTATTTCGAGTTTTATCTTCTTGATTAAATACTGCTTCTGTTGTATTCGCATGAATATTGGACATCGAAATATAGACAAGTAATCATTGATATTCTGGTTGAGAGTAAAATAGTTTCTGAATAAAATAGGATCTGTGCATTTCTTCTATATGACCCATTCACTTTTAGCCTTTTTCTTTTTGCCATTTTCATAACTAAAGCCTGAATTTATAATCATAATAAAATTTCCAATTAGTTTTCAAGAGTAAGACTTGTGTACACTGGTTGTTGTGCTGATTTGGCAAGAGATATAGGAAAGTTTTGAATAAAGCAGTGGAATTATTTGTAGCTTTGGTGTTAGGGATGAACTATTCACTGTCTGAACAATTACAATTGATCTCTGTAAACAAATACTGTAATCATTAAAGATTTGCAGTTTGAACTTTCTAGAAGGGCGTAGTTAAGGTAGTTAAGATCGTGTGTATAGTCAAATACTTAAGTTTGTTCGTAAGGCCATCAGTAGGCTCACTCTTTTGATTTGATGTAATGGATAGTCATTCACTGTAATAAATGATTTACTCTTTAAATGATTATGGTCGTCTGGTAGAGTTATTGATTGTGATTTGTATCTCATAGTGATTTATTGTGATTTTAGGCAGCTCGATATTATTTTAAAACTTAATAAGACTGTTGCTTGTTATGGATAAATAATTTGATAGTATTATTGTGAATTTTTAGGTGGCCTGATATCATTAGTTTCTCTCACAATCGACGCCAGATTTGTATTGAAACAACATTGAGTGAAAAGGCTTTCATTTTCTTTCTGGTTTGTACCTACAGCTCTGTAGACATATTTAAAGCATCAACTAAAATTGATTTTAGTAAAGTTTATTTTTCAGAATTGTTAAAAATATTCTGCTCATTATTCAGTGTCATCATTGTGGACATTTTCAACATGGTTTTATAGTCTGTGTTGACATGCAACATGAAAAGTATCCTTGCAAATCCTACTTGCATTCTTTGAGCTTCGAATACATCAGCATTATTGTCTTGAGCACTCTGCATTCACTCCTGGTCGTTTTTTAGCAGATCCTTTGCATTTCATTTGCTTGTGTACCAGATTCTGCATTATGGAGTTCCATCCTTCACTCTATTTGACTTATGTTAACCTTGAGTGAATTTGCCTCAAAGCTGCATGTTGATTGTCGTGCTGTTTGAAAGCAATTCGTGAAATTTGCATTACATCCCACTGCTTTATCGAATTCGAGATGAATACACTTCATAGTAGATGGAGATTAGGTGAGCAGTTGTTTGCACTCTACCAGGATGTGTAAATGTGTATGGATCATATTGTAAGGAAACTTTCTTGCTTCAGCCTTGTTTTGTCCTGCATTCGACTCGTTTCTAGGTATGAACAACGTACAATGAGGAAGAGCATCCAGCTGTAACATCGGAATCTATTAGGATTAAATGCAAACTTGCAGTGTGCTGTTTATTTTTCAGTATTAGATTATCAGCACGAGCAGGCTTGTATATGCATAGAAAATGTTGTTGTTTTCATTTTTAATGTTGACTTGTGAGTTGATGACAATATTGATGATAGAGATGATGATAGTGATGATCGTGAGTTGAATTTTGTTTTTATTTGTAAATTTATTTTCTCTGACATTTATATAATTTATTTCTCGTATTTGTTATTTCAGGACGATGTCGACGCTGCTAAATATCTCTTCAAGGTTTGCTCTCGGCAACAACAGTTCTACAAAGTGAACAACCAAAACACCGCTACTCTACAGAGGAATACACTGCCAAGGTTAGACAATGTATTGTGCACTGAAACAAACAACTTGTAAACTTTGTGATTTATGATGAATAGACAGTAGACTGTTTATTGTACAGATATTCAAATTGTTGCTGAAAAAATGTCTAAATATTGTAATTTCTAATCCATGGTGATTGATTTGAATTTGTGTTTGATTAGTTCATTTGACATTCATTCGACATTCAATAATTGGAATCGGAAAATATCTTATTTGTATCGTATGTTTTAAATACTTTTATTTAAAACATACTGAAGATATATGAAATGGAATCATACTGGATAAAGTGGCGTACTTAGAGTATAAGGTGAGAGGTTGAATCATTCTGGTTTCATCAAATGATGCGTAAAGCAGAATGGATGCTTATATCGAGAATTGAGACAGCGTTAAAGAAATATGTAAAAGTTAAGAGTGAAAGACAATTTGTGGTTTGACTTGCACTTAAAATGAACGCTCGTACACTATGGACTGTGCTTTGATGGTTCTGTAAGGTGAGATGGTTAGTGGATCACTCAGTGAACATTAGCTGTAGTGGTTACATTAGTAATTTATTGAATGTATGTAGTACGACTGTTTGATGTTAATATTGTCTATGAAATTGAAGTTATTGATATATAATTGCACATGATCTATAATTGTTGTACTTATTTTAGTTATTGAAGAATGTTCGAATGACAATTGTATAAATGATTTTTTTTAGAAACAGGTCATGGCCTCACTAGACTGTTCTTTAATATTATGTAATTGTAGTTGTTGTTCAATTTAATGGTTATTTATTGTGTATTGTTAGTGAGAAGCAACTCCTAAGAGAAGAAGTACTCGTTAATTCTCAGCCTCAAACTGGGTAAGGTAGATTTGAAACGTTTCTCTGTTATATAATAATTATTAATTCCACTCAGTGTGGCTTTGTCCTGATGAATAAATCTGATTGTGGCTAGTTTTTATGCTTTGTATAATAATTAATTGTATTTATTGTTTATTCCTCTAATCTGAATTTGATGTAATTTAAGTAAATGTGTTTTTTCATTAATAGGATTTCTTCGTCACAAGAACAGCTTTCGCCACTTTCAAATGAACTGGTATGTTGCTTAGTTATTTTTGTTATTGGTTGCTTACTATTTGATGTATTCCATAAACTTTTTTGTTGATTTTGTGATCAATGCTGAAACGAATTGATAAGTACATTGATTTAATGTGCTTCCTTCAATAAATATTTATATTGTCGAATAATATATACATTTATTTGTGGTATATGTTTTTACTGTGCTATGTTAAAGTAATGTATTATATTGCCTCCTGCATAATGAATATTTTAAGTTATTATTTTTTGTGTTGTCAATCTTATTTGCTATTCAGCATTTCATTCAGTTTCCGTGGTGTAAATATGTTATAGTAATAAATTGTTTGTGTGACATTGTAGAATTCTGTGCATGGTTCTCCTAGCAATGAACATCTTCACTCCTCAAATGGTATGCCTGATTTAATTGTCTTGTTTTGTTAGTTATTTTACGCCTGCTATTATTCTAATTGAATTATGATAATTTGTAACTGATTGAATTGTTTCTAGATGCCACAGATGTTGCTAATAGTCTTGCGATCTGTCATCCTTGTGTATCATTCTTTTTTTATATATATATTGCAACAGCAGTCATCGCAAGTACAATATATTGCCGAAATCCAAAACAATGTACACTTAGTAAATGAAAATCATTCAAAACTATCTGTGATGCAATCAGGTGATCAAAAATAAGTGAACTTTTCCGTGTAAGTAAAATAGCCAATCAACGCTGTATAGAAGTTTTAAATGACTGTGCATGATCCATTTGATTACATAAAGTCAATCAACAGTTTTTGTACAAAGGAATTCATTGTGTAACTTTCATTGTGTAACATTGTGTAACTTTCATTACAATCGTAGAAGCAGAACTGCTTGTCTCAATACTGGTGGATTTTACCGTATTCATAAATGATACAATTGAGTTTTTAAAATTTAAAATTTTCTGGTAGAGAATTTCAACACTTTGGGCTTGATCTAGCAGAAAAGAATTTATCCTTGAATCTTGTTTTGTTTGTTCTTATTTGAATATCTTTAAGAGTGAAGATGTCGTACAACGGATTGGCATGTCGGAAATGATGAATCATGATTGTGAGATTATGTAGAAAAGAAAATGATGTGCTTAACATGCCAATTGATCCGTAGTACAAACTACAGCTATTTGACTAGTGATGCCATTCTTGGTATATTAACCAGATAATTGAGCTAGGGCGGTGAAGTCATGGTGGTGAAAATAATCTTATGTCTGAATTCTTTGTCTGTTATATTTTACCATTAATATTCTGTTTACCTTCGTCAATAGTGGATTTCGACATTTATTTGTTGGAATTTTTAATAGCAGATTCCTATAAAAGCATTGTTGTTGTTGTTGAATTAAATATTTTGAAAATTCACTGATTTCAGACTCTACACAGACAGTGATCATTCATGAGAGTCCAACTGAAGAATATCCCCAACCAACCGACAGCCAATCCCTGTCGTCGACACATCAACAGTACCTTCCTGACAACCAATCCCTGTCTTCGGCACATCATCATTTTCTGCCAGACAACCAATCAATATCTTCGTCCCATCAGCATCACTTATTGGACAACCAATCGCTATCGTCGTCTCACCAGCACCACTTGCTGGACAACCAATCGTTGTCTTCGTCTCATCAGCATTACGTACTCGACAATCAGTCCATATCATCGTCGCATCAGCAATTCATCCCAGACAACAATTCTCAGACTTCGTCTATTCGACTAGCACAGCAGGCGGAAAACCAATCGCTGCACTCGTTTCAACAGCTGCGTAACATCGACGGCCAATCGTGGACGTCGTTACAACAGCTGCAAGCTGCTGATTTGTCGGAATCTCATCGTCAGTCCGTCATGATGCAGTCTGGTCCTCCTCATTACGCTGTCCTCTCTGTGTCCAATCAGAACGTGTCTTCCTCTTCCTCGTCTCAGTTTCCCCGGATCCCTTCGTACCGTCCGACACCGGACTACGAGACCGTCATGAGACAGAGAATGACGAGGCAACCTCACGAATATCCGGAGCCAGTCTATCATCATCATCATCATCCGGATATGATGTCCTATAGTCAACCAGATATCCATCAGGTCGGAGCTGGAAATGGTTTAGGATTTCCAGTGACTGCGCAGTACCTAAACGGGCGTTTGTATTATGCTCCGACCGGGCCGGGATGCGGGAGACCACACGTGGCAGAGAATGCGTACGATCGTTATCAGCCAAGCCGTCCAGTCGACAGATCGTGTAGTCTTACGATATACCCCGGGGTGGTGGGTGGAAGAAGGGAAGGAGGCTACGGTGTGAGTAGAGCGGGGGTTTATGGCTCGCAGGTTAATGATGATCAGCATGAAGACGGAGCAGCTGCCGCAGCTGCTGCTAACTTTGAATCGTCTCCAGCTGCCGACTCGTACCTGTATTACCGTTCACCTCCGCCGTATCCACGACAGAGTAGCACGAGCACGCCGGACCTTGCGACCCTTCACTACTACCAGAGACATCCTGCAGACATGGTGGCTAGACGTACAAGAGCTGGCTTTCCGTTCACCATGCAGTCGAGGCTGGACGAGAGCATGGAAAACTTGACCATCTGCACGAGAGCTCATCCATCGAGTCATCAGAAGCGACCGAACAGCGCAGTGTGTCCCAGTTCTTCGTTTACGTCTCAAGACATGGCGGGATACTCCGCGGGCAGACCGTTGAGGCACGTGGGAGGTGGTCAAGTGATGGACAGGTCGAGTTGCAGTCCCATGTCAAACCTAGAGACGCTTGGTAGCCTGCCAGACGTCTACAGGTACGGACAGAACAACAACAATGTGTATGTAAGAGACAGTGGATATGGTCGGGGAGATGTGTACGGCCACCAGCTAAGCGGGCCCAGCCACCAGCTAAGTGGACCCGGCCATCAGCTAAGTGGGCCCAGCCACCAGCTAAGTGGGCCTGGCCACCAGCTAAGTGGGCCCAGCCACCAGCTAAGTGGGCCGGGCCACCAACTAAGTGGTCCCAGCCACCAGCTAAGTGGTGCTGGCCACCAACTAAGTGGGGCCAGTTATGTACCGTATGAGAATGAGTATGACGAATGCGATGAGGAGTATATTCAGACAGAGAATGTGCCAGCGCACGCGGCCGAGACTCATCTCGGACGAAGTCAGTCGGCTGCGTGCGGCAACGATCTCAATCGTCTTGCCGTCCTGCGCAACTTTCAACAACAAAATCAGTTCTACATACACGAGGGCCGCACCGTTCCGCTGTCAGCAGAGTCGTGCGCCGAGGTGCTGGCATTCCTGCGCAGTGTCGTATCTGACGGCGCGCAGTCGGAACACGATGGCGTCTCAGAAGAGTATCGGCAGACGGAGAGAAGTGTCGATGTTCGACGGGAGAACGATGATGCCGTGAATTCGGAAGGTGCGGTGGCCGACTCCAGATTTCGGTCTGGCGTGATGTTGACACCGTCGGACCTGTGCCAAGAATCGTTAGTTGTGTCGCATGCCATCCAGCAGCACGAAGGTCAGTACTCATCGGATGCGTCCCGCGGATTTGTCATCCCGGAACCGGACACGGCTTTGGTCTTTAGAGGAGATTCACTGATGAAGGATAAATTGCCGAAAGATTATGAGATGGACGTCAGTCAGCCCGGGTCTGTGCGGTCCGTCATGTTGGACTCGAGTGGCTCGGCGCACAGCTCTCTTGCAAACCGGTCAGTCAATAGCTCGAGCATTCAGGACGCTCTGTCACAGAAGTCAACGTCTGGTCACTTTAGTCACGCCGGCAGTCGGAGCAGCGAGGGAACGAATCATGCGCGAGATGCGAACAGCGTGGGAAGCGATCAGTCGAGTCGAGCAAATCAGAGTTCTACGCATCAAAATGGAACTTCTATTTCAGTATGTCTTCAGTATAATAATGTATGCATTGTACAAATTCTAGATTCTTTCATGTGTTATTTAATTCACGTTGAATTTATAAAATGTTGTTTTTTCAAATTTTAGTATATTTAATTGTGTTGTCAAATGAATACCAGTTCTTGATTGCTGCAGTGCTGTTTAGGATATGAATTCTATTGTTTTAATACAACTACTTTGTAAAAACCGTGAGTGTGCAGTTTTTTGTATGTAATAAATATTGTCTGAGTAAGTTATTAATTGTTGTTCTGTACGATTGTTGACAGACGGTTGTTGTCAACGGTCAGCACAACGCTTCAGCCAATGCGGCCGGTCGAGACGACGGCAGTGTGGCAAGTGCAAGTCGGTTAGATGGAAGTTCTACTGCAACGGCTGCCCCGGCACGTGACGAAAGGGTTCGAGGCTATAACTTGTTGTGTTCATTAGATTTCAATCGTTTAGTTTTTTTTTTATAAGATAAGCAATAAATAATTTTGCTATTGCTATTGTGTTTCCTATTGTCTGTAGATGTAGATGACCTCCTTGTATAGAATGTTGAGTTGTTGTGCTTATTGTTGTGTTCATTGTTGTGTTGTTGAGTTGTTTTGTTTATTGTTGAGTTGTTGTGTTTATTTGCTGCGTAGAAGCGAGCGTTGGAGACTCGCCTTGAGCAAGGACAAGTGTTCGCTGAGTTTGAGCAGATTGCCAAGAAGAGACTCAAGTACGAATGTCTGACAGCGACCAAGGAGTGCAACAGGAACAGGAATCGCTTCAAGGACGTTGTGCCGTACGAGGACAACAGGATTAAGTTGACACCGACTAAATCAAACCCAGACGGTTACATCAATGCTTCACATATCAAGGTTAGTGCCTTTTCATTAGAACCATCATTGCTTTGTGCTTTTTGTTTGAGGTCAATCTTTGTCTTTTTAGTTATTTAGTGTTCAGCTTTTATTTAAAATTAAATCGTGTTGGATAATTGTTCATTACTCGAATGAATGTTTCTAATGAATTTTGATCGAGGTTGATTAAATTTTTCGTTGAAGTTCAATATCGCAAGCAAGCTTTAAAATCGTCTCCGGTTTATAATCTACTATTCACTTTAGCAGGATGTCGGCACTGATGAAAGGTATAGAGCATCTACACTTAGTATAATTGCATTCAATCACAGCAGTTCAGTTTACCGTTGGGTATATGAAGATATGGAGACTGTAGATTATTCTCATGTTGTGCAGCAAGCCTATGTGTAGCAGTGTGCTTATATTCAAGCCACTCTGCCTGTTTGACAGGACTTCTTGACGAAGGATATCAGTCGATGCGTCACAGAAAATCTTTTAAGTTTGATGATGATGATGATACAGCTGTCTTACTTTGAGTAATGTAGGGAATGCCATATAGGGCAAGAAGCTTATTACAATCTATTCAGTTTCATTCTCTTTCCTTACTGCTTAATGCTATTTGACGTAGCCTATTTTCCTTATGATGTAATTCTTTGATAAGCTTGTTATGGTTATGTACGGCAGCGTCTGTTAAGGCAGCGTTATGTTTGTTAAGGCAGCGCTACAGGAACAGTGTTAAATGCTCAAGGAGCTACCCAGGTGCAGATATTGATTCAGACCACAATCTG
>JAQFYQ010002060.1:0-12247 GCA_034694885.1 Buchholzia appendiculata
ATGCAGGTGTACATGCAGAGACACATTCAGGCAGGCAGTCATGCAGGTGTACATGCAGAGACACATTCAGGCAGGCATGCAAGCAGGCTTGCATGCATATGTGCTCTGTACAGGCGTATATGAGCTTGTTGTTGTGGTGCTTAGTCATCATCTTCATCATCTTTATCATTTTGCTTCATTAAAGATGTTTGCATCGTAAGAATGGCAAGTGGTAGAGCAAGTTCATGTTGAACAGTGTGATCCCAGTGTTTATTAAAGATCAGTGTTGTGAGTGAAATGCTGGACGCCATTCCTGATGCCAACAATCATTTTTCATCTGTGTGTGGATGAAACAGCATGGAGATATTGTGACACATCATCTAACATCCTGCTGCATATAGATCTGACTCGAGTAAACTAATCTCATAAGAAATAAGTGTGACATAAAGAAAAATAAGTCAAAGGCAATAAGTTAACTTCCGTGCAAATCCATTCTTCTTTATTTCTGCTTGAAATTCATCAGTTAGTTTCTTACGCGGCTCCACTAGACAAGAATATGTGCACGCATGGGTTTGAACGAATGGATGCGTGCTAACATTGATGAATGAACAAATGAACGGATGAATGAACAAATGACAGGTGAATGAATAAATCACAGGTGAATGAACAAATTACAGGTGAATGAACGAATGACAGGTGAATGAACAAATGACAGGTGAATGAATAAATGACAGGTGAATGAACGAATGACAGGTGAATGAACAAATTACAGGTGAATGAATAAATGACAGGTGAATGAACAAATTACAGGTGAATTAACGAATGACAGGTGAATGAACAAATGACAGGTGAATGAACAAATGACAGGTGAATGAACGAATGACAGGTGATTGAACAAATGACAGATCAGTGAGTAGAATAACTGCCACTACCAAATCAGAGAGTAGAATAACGTTCTCTGAGGAAGGGAGATCACCCAATTCCGGTACAGGTTGACATCAGCAAGGATATGTGATACATAGCAAGTTTTATAGCAGACTCTAAATGGGTGATGATGACGAATGATTACACTAAGATAACTGCTTAAGTTTGGTTATATTCTATTTAAATACCATGCAGTTACAACTTGTTCTCTGATATACATAATCATGTCTTTCTCTTATAGGAGTTATCTGGGTGCCTAAGAGCTGCCGGTAAGCTTGTCGACTCTGTAGACGTGACTGCTAAGTTGTCGGAACGAGTAGCCAGAGTGATAGCCGTCACAGAGCCGCACGATGTCACGGCTTTAACTCGGCTCTACTCCCAGTGGTCGCAAGAAAGAGAGACTCTACTCCAAGAACAGGTAATAATTAGGGCAGACTTAACGCGTGTTAACATCAGGAAATTAACACTGATTACAAATATTAACCCCTCCGTTAACGCGTTAAAATAATTGTCGCATTTTGATTTTTAGCTGCATTGTTGAAAAACAATAAAGGAACACTGATTACCAGATTAATGCTATATGTAGTAAGCTTGTGATCTCCTGCACCTGCGGTCTGTGTTTATTTTTGCCTTAACAACGCTTGGTGCGTTGAGAGTGCATCTTACATACGGTGCATAAAAACCCGAGTGTTTGCTTCCTGCAAACTAATGAGATCTTTTTCAAAAATAAAAATTAAGTTGCAAACTTGGCTTCTTTGTGTAGATATTTGTAGGCATATCTACTTGTTTGTTTTTTGTTATTGTTGCTGCATGATTAAGAATAAAATCTGAGATAAAATATAAGAAGATAGTATGAAAAAAATTTATGCGAGTTAATCTGTTTTACATTTTTATTTTCTGCACATTTCACTTTCCATACTTGTAAACATGTCGACACATGTTTAATACTCATTGCTCTGATGTTCTATTGATCGTATATCCTATTGATCAGATGTTGTCGTGTGCAGATACAGCGCATAGACACAGAACGGCGCAAGAAAGAACTCGCTCAGCGACTACTTGACCTCAAGGCAAAGGAAGAGAAGCTACGATACTTTGACGAGCAGTCTCGCATGGATCTCATCATCTCTGAGAACCCTCCGATCCACAACCCCATGGACGACGTGGTGGAGGAAGAACTGTTTGTCGCACCCCCGACAGAGAGACAGAAGTCTGGCGCGGATGCCATGAAGAAGAAAAAGAGTTGAAATTAGAGAATTGTTATTAGCTCTTTGTGCTATGTCAATTGATGGAACATACTTCGTGTGAGTGGGAAAGCTATGGAGGTTTAATCTGCACCAGGGGTACTAGCGCAGTGAACAGAAAATAGGAATTTGTACACAATGAGAACAACTGAATGGATTAAGTGTGACTGTTGTATAGCAAGGTTGCTGTATAGCATGTTGTACAGAACAATGGTTGGTAGAGTCCATCCCTTGTGGTCAAACACATAGCATGATGTTACAAACAGTGTGGTGTGTCATCCAGTAATCGATCAATGAGTCGATCGATCCATCAGTCGATCCATCAGTCGGTCGATCAATCGTTATTAACTATGGTTGGCGAAGATGATAGCTTAAATTGATCTGATTATTTCACTGAGATTAAGCTATTAATTTCTTTCTTGTTGTCATCATGATTGAGAGGTATCACTTTTGCAGCTCCGTCTAATCATTGACAGCTTGTCGACTTTTGTACATATATTCATCGAACTACCCCCCCCCCCCCCCCCCCCCCCCATACACACAGACAGACAAACTGTCTCCCTGTTGATTGTGGTATAACATATCGATTCTACTGGCTACAAACAGACTGACTACACATTCACGCTGATAACCTCGCTCTTTCTCTAAAGGAATTGTTTAAATGACAGGAGTAGAAAAATGAAGGAATACTAAATGATTTCGGAAAAATGCAAAGAATGAAAATTTAAAAGGAAACTTTTTGGAATTATCAAGGAATGGAAATTGCAGAGAATTGACTAACAAGGGAGAGAAATGGAGTTTGCAAGCAAATAAAACTGCAAGGAAATGATATTAAAAGGAAGGGGTAAAGGTAAAGAAAAGCAGACTATAATTTTGCTAGAATTGAAATTACAAGGAATTGAAATTGCAAGATATGGAAATGAATGGGAAAAGTCGCCTCAAGGAATGGAAAATGAAAGAATTTCAACAACAAGAATGCGCAATACAGCGAAAGACGCTGGTCATTTTCAATAAATATGAAGAACACAAGTGCATTTTCTAGAAGTCCTTGAATTAACACATCGTCAAGATACATTAGGCTTCATCTTAGTAAACAATGAATAATTTGCAAGTGACTGATAATAATATATTGCTGTAAGAAGTATTAATCTATACTTCAGAATTTTCTCAACATCTTATTTACTTCTACCAATTTATAAATTGTTATAGAGTATGTGACAGTGATAATTATTCTAGGGCAATCATTAACTGCATTTGTCTGTACAACATAATTTGTATGAACTTTAGATTATCGCTAGTATTTTGTTAAAGTTGTATGGACTAATAATCTCTAATTCTGCACTTTTCTAAATATCTTAGTTAAGCTTAGTTAAGTAAGTGTATTTAACATTTCATTGCATACAATATGATTATAATTGTAAGTGAGAGCCAAAAAAATGTGGAGATTTATAAAACATAATTTTAAATTAACAAACGCATAAATCTGCAGTAGATTGAGGCAAAGCTCACACTGCTCAACGATGTGTGGCAAGATGAGTTCTGTGCTTAAACTACTCATTGCTCGAATTAAGGAAATTCTAGCGAGTAGAAATATATTGATGAGCAAATATTTAACACAGAAATGTTTCCGAACAAATTTATTCTCATTGGGTAGCCAAATTTTATACCGAAAATAGCTACTTCCGTCGTTAGGTGGCTGCTAGACAGTGAGTGATGCAGGGTACAAGCTGCAGCAAAATGTTTTGCAACAGTCTGGCATCACTTTTAATATTGTCAATATTTTATTGAAAAATATTGCTACTAGCCTAGTCTGAATATTGATGTACGGATTCTTTGATAGAGCATAATGTAACAATTTCCCAACATTGCGATTGAATTATGTCAACTAAATTTATGGCTTTCAAGGTCGTTAATGTCGAGCTATTTAAGAGCATGCACGGATATTTTAATGATTCAGTTGTACCTTTTAAACAAAGTGCATAGGCCATGAGAACTACAGGCAAGGTTTCACTGCCATATATAAATCCTAAAGGTTCGTACACAAATCTTCAACATACACAGCCTTTTACAGCTGAAGATGCTGGCTTTGCCTCAACCACAGATATCTGCTCATTGAAGTAGAGGTTTACAATAGACCCAACATGTTCATTGAAGTAGAGGTTTACAATAGACCCAACATGTTCATTGAAGTAGAGGTTTACAATAGACCCAACATGTTCATCCAGAAGCTTGCGAGCAACATGACTGTCGGCGTCACTGCTGTGTCAGGAAGGGAACCAAGCAGTAAAACTTTGACTCCACTTTAGTTCTTGCGCTGACATTGAGCAAGGTGCCCTGACAGTTCCAACACAGGACACGACAATCAAATTCTTGTGATGATGATTACTAACGACTGCAACTTGTCAAAACACAAAGCAACAACCAGTTATCATCTGTCTTTATAATCATCTAGCATTTTTTTGTTAAAAAGGTAAGAAGAGACAATTGAAGCATTTACACCGTTTCTAGTCGACTCTATGGACATTGCCGATTTCCTTATCTACAGGAATGATCTATTATCTCCGCACAAACATTAGCCGGCCAAGTAATTTGCATTAGCCGAGTAATTTACATTAGCCGAGTAATGTGCATTAGCCAGCACCTCAATTTCTGTATGCTTAGTAGAAACAACCTCACATGATCTTAATTAATACAAGGGACATGATTTACGGTTCATCTAACCTACATCATCATCATCATCATCAGTCTTTGCTCTGCAGAAGCAGCAACAGTGACAACAGCAGCAGCTACAACAGCAGCAGCTACAACAGCAGCAGCTGCTGCTGCTGAAAACGGTACTAAGAGTTTATCAGCAGAAGTGTCAGCTAGTGACGCTGAGCACCAGATTTACGCAACATAACTAAACTATTTACTGTCAAATATGGTAACATTACTTTGATCTCTGTTCTCTTGTTCACAGCACTATCCTCTTATTCCTGTTCTTACATTTGATTACATTGCACACGTTCACTGATCAGAGTACATATAGAGAGACAGTTGCTCATGTGTGTGTGTGTGTGTGTGTGTGTGTGTGTGTGTGTGTGTGTGTGTATATATATCAGTGTGTGTGTGTGTGTAACTGTATGTGTGTATAAAATCTTTATCTAATCCTTGCAGACAACGGCGATGAGGTGCTGTGTCTACTTGAACCTCCTCTGTTGTCTTGTCCTCCTCCATTCGTCTAGATCGACGGGTTTGAAGTCTAGCAAACACACAACACACACAGCATAGAATCATGACTCACCACGCGTCAACAGACACACTCAACAACTCGACTCAATGTTCATGAAGAAAGCGCTCAACCCATTAGTAACCATACAGCTACATATGCATCGAGTGAAGCAACTTTACTCATTAAAATTTTACCACGCACACACAGTACGTCTTTTATTACACAATATTTAAAATTAAAATACCATTCTTCTTCTCCGTCAAGTCTTTCTTTTCGTATCGCTAAAGATTAAAGGTCAATACATTTGGCTCAAAATCTACTGAAGGAAAAAGAACGTGTGTTTGTGCACTCAGCAGGAAGAGCATCAGACTCACTCCAGTCACAGAACATTGCAGTTAGACTCAATCCTTTCAACCTTCCGTCCATCGTCAACAATTGATGTCAGTGTCTCCTAGTCTGGAAGAGTTGGTCGCAATGTCCCAGAGAGATCATTATGATTTAAATGTTACCACCGCATGTCCTAGCAGACGCCCACCGGGAATGGGCGAATCGTGTACATAAATCTTCTCATCAATCGAATTAATCTATATTTTAAAATACAGCTGTCTAAAAAATAGAAGCTCGAGTTAACGGTTGGCTAAGAGTGATGTGTTTGTGAACATCGCCGTCGTCATACAGCGTCTAAAGTTGAGGCACAGGACTACTGAAGACATAGAACAAGTCTCCGCGATAACAGGTCGATTCATCTCAAACTACAATCTAACTATATTAGCACAAGACGACATTGAACCCTGAACCTTTTGCTCTACAGCCCTAGCATGTTACCGCTAGACTAGAGAGAGAGACTGAGAAACAAGATGACATGGAACCCTCAACCTTTTGCTCTACAGCCCTAGCATGTTACCGCTAGACTAGAGAGAGACTGAGAAACAAAATGACATTGAACCCTCAACCTCAGATGAGGAAGCACATACATCACAGCTTATAGCAGAGTAACTTACCTGGAAATTCAGGGCAGAAATAATTCCTGTCTTTGTCATGACTGTAGCCAGGCACTGAAAGAAGAAAAACATAAATTTTTTAAAATCATTTCTACCTGTCCTAACACACACGTGATACACTCCTATTCTACACGTCCTAACCAATGCGTTAAACTTAACTTCTACGTGTTGACCTACTAAGCAAGTCAAACTTCACTTCTACACATCCTAACACACATTTGACTTCTAACAACACACCAAAATATCAATCCTATTGAGTCTGACAGGCTGGGAAAACTGACCAGTTCAGAAGAATTTTGCCATAGAATAATAATAATGACTAAAGTCATTAAAGTCGTTTGACCTGAATAAATCGCTGAATAGACCACTAAAGTCGCTTGATCATCAACATGCAGCATTACCTGACGGACCACTAAAGTCGCTTGATCATCAACATGCAGCATTACCTGATGGACCACTAAAGAGGACAATGATATTATCTGCCTATCATTGTAAAACA
This sequence comes from Buchholzia appendiculata, assembly GCA_034694885.1. NCBI lineage: Eukaryota > Metazoa > Annelida > Clitellata > Enchytraeida > Enchytraeidae > Buchholzia > Buchholzia appendiculata. The sequence continues at coordinate 6,859 of JAQFYQ010002060.1, forward strand.
CACTGCTGCACACCTGAGCGTTCTGCAGATATAAGCAGCATTAGCTTTCAAGGCCTTGTATAATTATGTTGAACATTGCAACTGACTCAACATGCCAGTCCACGTGCTTGACTAGATGCAGTGACAATCTAGATACCAAGAAGGGCATCAGTTCATAAAATATTACTTCATGGAGTTAAAAAAATAGACAATAATACCTGCACTCTTTTATTTAATTTTTCTATTTATTCCAGTCAATCTTCAACTCAAGCCTACTCTATTTCCTTCACCATGCAGGGAAGGACAATTCTTGCAACGTCTAAAGTATTCTAGAATAGAAACCCAGACAGAAAAGAATGATAATGATATGAGAGGACAGAATTAATGAAGTATTACCGTCACTTCCGCCGGTACTGCGCCTATGCTTGACCTGGTACTGTAACCAAGCTACAACCACACATACACAAAGCATTACACACTCACCCTCTTACCATCAGTCGTTCATTCTAACCAAGCTACAACCACACATACACAAAGCATTATATCCTCTTATACAGTAAGTTGAGTCGTTCATTCTGACATGAAATAGAGAAACTAAACTACTGTTGAATGTTGATAACGTTGATTCCGACACTAATTCTTTATGCCGTTTCAATACATGTAGAAGAACGGACGACAGTCACAGGGTTAAGCTTAAGCTTGTTCCTACTCTTCGGCTGTGTGTGTAGTGAAGCAGCAACAGCTGGTATTGCCAACACTATTCACGTCATGAGCAGTACAATTACGACCGACTCGACATGCCACATGTGTGGATACGTAGAGATAGAAACTCGATGATCATGACAGCAGTGATTAACTACCGAGTACCATATTCAGAAGATAAAATCTCGTCGAGTGATCAGTATTAGCTAGGCAAGTAGGATACATGTATTTGCTCCATTCGTCGCCTCCAGTACGATTCTACTCTCATTTTTCAATATAATTTTATTCAATTTTTGCTATTTCACATCTCTTCCTACTTCTATTCTTTCCCATTTCTACTCGTGTAATTGCTCATAGATTTCTATTTCTAGTACTGCATTTATAGATTGCCGTTTCTACTGCATTTATAGATTGCCATTTCAACTACATTCATAGATATCCATTTCTAGCGCACTTCCATACAATAACTTTCTACTTACATTCTCTGATATGTCTCAGGCATTCGTTGTCTATCGATGTTGAAGGCAGTGACGGAGGTGGGTTGGATGTGGAGCGAGGCAAAGAGGAGTTCCTCTGAGGCGCCGTGAGAGGCGACGTCACACCCCCCGCTGCCGCCCCCGCTGCACCAGAAAGACTGAGTGTGGCCTGGGGCACAGACTGAAAGCTGGAAAGGCTGTTTGGCTGAGTCGTCTCATACTGTGTCCCAGACGAGGCGTCTGCGCATCCGGCAGGGCCCTGACTGGATGCCGGCGGGTGGTTGTGACTCGGCGACGGGATGAAGCCGGGGGCACTCTGCACCGCAGGCATTCTGGAAAAGATGGCTCCTCCATCGGTAGGGCGGCTAATGTTGACGGCTGCTGAATACGAGACGGGAGAGCCGTTACAAGGCGGCCGAGGTGCACTGAACGAGGATAACGAGAGAAAACAACGTCACAAATCAACAACATGAATGTTAAATAACAAATTCAAAGCTTCATTTACAGTCATTCTTTATGTCATCATCTGTGTTCACTTAACACGGCCCTGCATCATGCATACACTTGATAAAAACATATCATGCTAAATTTTTGCAAATTACTCGAGCCAACTATTGGTGATGGGTGCACGTTATAGTAAAGACTATCTACTCCAATAGTAGAACGCATCTACTCGAGCTCCTTTCTCAGCAGCAGAGTTGGCTCATGAATCAAAGCATCTCTGACTCGATGTGCTCGTCCATTGACTTTTATCAGTCCAGTGCCACGTTTACAGTGGCGAACTAGCATGCATACTCTTTTGACAGCATGCATGCAAACTGTTGGTACAGAATGTATGCATACTACTGGCAAAGCATGCATGCATACTCTTGATAAAGCATGTATACTCAGTGCATACTCTTAAAAGGACATGCAATGCCATGCATGCATACTGCTGATAAAGGATGTATACTTACCACTGATAAAAAGATGCAAGCATAATTGCATAAATATCTCTGTTAAATAATGCGTGTATATTCATCTCGGTTAAAAACTGCATGTAAACATCCAATACCATGAGCTTGTGAAGCTCCTGCTAACAGCTAACAGCTTGCTTCACAAGCAAGCTAGTCACTGTTCTATTCCTGGAAGAAGTAAAGCAATGATAGCCACTTCTCAAGTACAATCAGCTTTGTCACTAAACATAGCCACGACATCGCAGCATTCACACACACACACACAGCACAACACTACACTGTCGATCCATTCACACCACAGCGTTTCGTAGTCAGCAACAAATCACTTCAACATCGTAAATATAATTTCTGGCAACGCATCAACACCGCTACTAAATCTGGTTTGATACAATTCCAGTTTGATGACACATTTATAATAATGAATTCCTGATAAAACTTCTACAGACCAGAGCTGATAGACTCACCTCTGCACGGTCTGCTGGCCACCGGGACCAAGCTGTCGAAAGACTGGACCGCCGCCGTACGCTGACGGTGGGTCATGCGAGACGATGGAGTCGCCTGCGCTTCGCATGTAATACTGCTTTGAGACATCGTCGCCGACACCCGGAACCCCTACCATCGGCTGTCGGTGGTTGAGTGTTGAAGGACTGTCTCCCTGCGCACCCCGATCCATGTGATTGGCGAGGGGTTCAGACCTGACCACCGAACGAGGTATTCCTCCATCGCCGCTCCCACGCCAAGACTCTGTGGTCGGGGCAGAAGCAGTAGTGTGAGGGAGAGGTACACTGTTTGGCACGTTAGAAAGGTTTGGCCTTGAATATATCATACCTGGATTGGAGACAGGTTGTTCCACAATGCTCAAACTGACCAAGTTCTCGCCCATTCGTTGGACCATGACCATATCTGAGCCGGCAGGGGGAGGAAAGCGCGCTACTTGCCCGGGTAGAGGGGGGAATCGTATCGGCGGGCCACCATGCATCATACCGTGACGAGGGATCTGTTCCGGGCTAACGATGAATTCTTGTCCACCTGGCACAGCGCAACTTATAATGGCAAACTGTTGACCTCCAGGCAAGTACTCAGGTCTGACGGGAAGCATGTGATCCGTGGTCCTTGGTCCTGGCTGTCCCTGGTCCGGCTGTCCCAGCCTCTGCTGCTGCTGCTGAATTAGATCCAGTCTACCTTGCGGTGGCCGGCCCTGGAGGTGCTCGGGTCTTGGGCCCCCAACGCGGGGGTCATCGTGAGAGACAGCATAGACGATCTCCTGCAGACCGCCAGCTGCAGTTGTATGTACGATGGTCGTACGAAGCGACTCCTGCTTCATCCCGCCACTCCCGTATTCCTCGCAGGAATTCTCCCTCCTCAGAACGTTGCCGTGAGACCCGGCGTACGAATGATGGTCCTCCATACTGGCACGAGACGACAGCGAGTTGCACTCGGATATGCTTCGGTTGAACGCGTGCTGGTCGGGACCCTCGCGATGCTGAGACGGCGATGGACCGTGCTCCGACATGCCCCTGCGCAAACCTCCTGCGTCTTGAGCTCCTCCGCCGCGCGAGAAATGAGGACGGTCAGAATGCGCGCGATGGGGTTGCGGATCATGCACTGCTCCTCCCCCACCCCTCGGCAGATCGTGTTCAAGAGAGCCCCGAGAGCCGTACTCCCCTCCACCTCGGTGGTACGTCCTCTGACTTCCGGCGGAACGATCCGCCTGATCGTTCTCCATGTCCGGCACGTTTCTTCCAGATCTGTTTCCTCCGTGACTACCGACAGAATGACCTGCACATAAACAATGATCCTCAGTTACTCAGTTTATCCAGAATACTTAAATACATCGACAATAAAGTTGAGTCCTCAGGTATTCGATTGTATCATTAGTGATTTGTATTTAATAATACAAATAGACAAAATCACCACAAAGCATTTGCAACAAGTAATTCTATGCAAACATCATGTACTGATATTATCTGGGCACTTCAAGTTTTCGGGACTCCGACAGCTGAAAGAGAACGTCGAGTACGCTCGTCATATGTTAAAAAGGCTTCAATATTTTTCATTTGATACATTTTAAACGCTAGTACTGTTGAAGCTTACCGTACTGTATAAGGCCGTCCAGCTTCAGTAACAGAGTAATCAACGTCTGGATTGAGTTGCCACAGTCAACTGTGGAGGTCACCTTTTACCTTAGTACACTGCATGCGAAACTGTTAGCGTTAAAGTCGGGGTTAGGGTTATAATTCGGGTTTTGGTTTGAGTTAGGGTTGGGCTTATACAACAGACAACTTTAAATAAACAAAATTTTACAAAATTCAATTTCATTTTAAATGCCCACCTGTTGATTTTTTTCTCTGGCAGTGTACTAAAGTATTGTTAGTTAACCCATCCATAATCGTGCAGCTTCCAGTGGCAACAGTTGTCATCTACGTCAGTTATCTATGGTGCTGAAAACGACATTGCTCAAAACAGGCGCCGCATGGCAATGACGCACAAAGTTTACGGACACACAAAGCAAAAGCAAAAGCACATCAGGAAATCACTGTCAATCAAATAGTAAAAACAAACAAAAACCCGTCTAAATCTCTGCACACGCACAAACTAACATACATTACATTCCATACCACGCTGCATGCCACAAAACAGGTTGCCTAAGGAAACACGGGACGGAGTGCAGCACGCGAGTCAGAAAATCTGAAATACAGAGGGAAACAAAACCATACCTCCTCTGGACAGCTGCGTCTGTGCCCCGGCTGCGCCCCGAGGGTTGTAGCGCCCCCCACTGCCCCCGCCCCCTGCCCCTCCTCCCCCTCCTCCTCCTCCACGCCCGCCACTCATCGTAGAATCAGATCTCAACAATAATCAACAAATAAAAAGTATTTATATTATTTTTATTTTTCACGAAAAATTCGCAAAAATTAACTTTTACGATCGTCTTTTAGCAGAGTCGCAAATGCCGGAATGGTAATTTTAGTTTCGCATAATTTATGAAATATCGGTATAATTTGCTACAAATATAGGATTATGGATCATAGAGCATTTATGCTTTATTTGTATTAAAATCCACAAGTAGCATGTATCTATTTGGAAATAAATCCGATTTTTACAATATTGATCACTTAACCTTGTAACTAATTATAGTATGCAAATATGGAATGAAATGTATAAGCTTTGTTTTCAGGGAAAAATAAACGTGAGTACGCGGTGGACAAATTCAACCGGAACAACAAATTCAGTTCTGGAAGCTAATATTCCAGAAATGAATCACAGAGAGAGAGAGAG
>JAQFYQ010002061.1:0-12244 GCA_034694885.1 Buchholzia appendiculata
CGCCCACCTGTACTCACCGGCCTTGTGCATGGTTGGTGGTTAAGTCAAGCGTAGTAATACGCAAGACATATAACCATTGCCAGGACCTGTCTTCGGACAGAGCACTGTCATCATCATCATCATCATCATCATCATCATTTGAATTAAACACATTAGTTTGTTTACAGAGTATGTCGAAGTAATTAGCACACATCCAATTTGCTGCAAAGTAGCACAATTAGTGGGAGCTATGAATTGTGCTGGTTTGTGGAGTATTATTATGATGATGTGATGGACGATAATTGACTAATTACTGCAAAATGTAATGTTGAAATATTTACTCATGATAGAAGTTGTGAGAATTTAGTCCCAGATCAAAATGTGATGACTTTTACATGCGTACATTTGCATTGGTTCGGATATTATCTTATTTTAAATTTGTATTAAACTTTTTTTACCCGCTTCACTGCACAACTAGCAGTTAAAGACGTTGCCAGTGCAACGATTGGTGCTCATAGCTATTTGGATATATTGAAACTTAAGATAAATAAATGAAAGCTTAATTTGGCAGATTAATTTGTTTGTATAACTTGAGTTATTATTATTTCTAATTATATTTTAGCCTTACAGAGGATGTTTACTCAGAGCGAAGATCTGATCTGATCTATTTGACGCTTGATCTTCTCAAATCTGTCGTAACTGTCGCTCTCGACTATTGTCCTCAGGTTAGTCGTACTTTCATTTATAAAGATTAGTCATACTTTGATTGGTCACAGGTTAATCATACTGTCATTGTGTACAGGTTGGTCATGACTTCATTTGTAAAGGAATTGTCTGCTGAAAGCAAAAATTCAAGCTTATGAAAATTATTGAAAATTCAGAATTGTGGGATTGTGGTTAAGTGGATTTTTAATTTTTCTTTCGGTGTAAATCTAGTATAATTGTTTGTGATTGGTTGGTTGTTTGTGGTTGATATTAATTCTGTAGTAATTGTTGAAGGATATGTGATAGATGTATCTGATTTAATTTTACGGAATGGATTATTTCTGCCGTGTTCAATAGACCCACCATGTTCCTCCATGTGTTTGCAAAGGTGGGCAGCTAGTGTTGGCGTCAGGATGGGTATCCGACTGTAAAACTTTCCTTCAACAAAAAGTTATTAAATAAAAAAATTGCAATTTATATTGTTTATTATGAATACAATATTTTGTATAATGTTTTCTATTTTGCATAAGTTCTGCAAAGTTTGATCACAATGAGTGCACTTTTTTGGCATGCATTTCCCTTTTAGTTAGACAGGAAAACATATTAGTACAGTCAAACCCAATGAATTGGGTTTGGCTTTTTGATTCTAGGACGATTCATATCGGGACGATTCATATCCGGACTATTCATATCCAGCTGGTTCATACCCGGACGTTTCATATTCAGTTTTATATGTTTAATATGTTTTTCGTGTTGCGTTTTTCCTTTTTGCCATTTAATTGAACATTCCTTTCATTCTCATTATATACATTATATGCAATTCAAAATTAAATAAATCAAAGTAAGTAACTTATTACAAACACATGCAATACAATGGTCCATTTATTTTCAATAAACATGCAATATGCAATTCAATTGGCAACAAGTGAAGCTAAGCATCACTGTTCCCTGCATTGCCAAAAAATCATAGATTTTTTAAATCAATGTCCCATTTCCTCTCTTGGTCGCTCCGAACTCGAATTCCATATTGAATCATGTTACCGATTCAGCAACGGTACTCTGAACAGCTTTTCTCTAGAGCAGCTCTAGTAAGCGCAATTAGTATATAATGACATCGGTTTCGCAGATCATACGTACTTCGGTCACAGAGCTGTTGATAATAGCTGCAGGGTCTAAGACAACGCAGCTGGGTCAAACCCAGCAGCTGCTTGGTCTAGGACTAAAAACCTAGTCTAAGAAACTGCTTCTTCTGTATGTCGTATCAAACATAGTTATAATTCGTAAGGATATGAATCGTCCGGATATGAATCGTCCAGATATGAATCGTCCGCGATATTAAGAATTTTGATATGAATAGTCCGAATATGAACCATCCAGATATGAAACGTCCGGATACCGGCTTTTTGTTGAAGGAATGGGTTTGAATGAGGATGATGACTTTCAAGAACGAATATGAGCGATAGAGTTGAGGAAGTATCCAAAGTTGTGCAAAAATAGGAGGTCTAGATCAGAGAATGCATGCATGAAGGTAGACTGCGATGTGGATGTGAATACGTGAAGATTGTGTGGGTGTGTACGTGCGTTCGTGCGTGCATGCGTGTGTATTGTGTTCAGCAGCTGATCAATGTTGAATTTATATAGAGGGATGTGTTTGTATTTGTTTGTTAGAATCTACAAAGAATATTGCCAGCCATTATCAGTGCTGTGATACCGCTGGTGAATGTGAGCGAGGCTATTAGAACAAAGGTAGATTAATGCAGCGTTTTAAATATTTTGGTAGAAATATTTATGCTGCTTTATGCTTATCTTGTGCTTTCTGGTCTTCTGTCATTAGTTGCAATGTGAACTTTTAGCATCTAAGTACGACTGTTTAATACAAGCGTTAGTTTTGTACATTGCCATGTATGACGCCTGTGTGATATATTCGTAGTGTGTGAGACTATAGTTAGAGATTGCCGTGTGTGAGAGTGGTGTTTGATGTGTTTAGAGCGTGGAACTAATCGACCTGCTATATGTGGAGAATGGAGCAGCATTGCGTGACACGCTTGCTGTTCTTGATCCTCTCCCTGATTCGTTGATCTTCCAGCGAGCTAGAGCCGTCTGTGAGGAACACTTCCACTCAAGCAGCTCCACCGATTCTTTGCAACAGGTTCTAATTAGTTCTGTAAATGAGTTCTTGCTGGTGTAGTTTGTTGATTTCTGCTAGAACCGGTGAGAAGTAGGGTTGTAGAAAGTAAAAACATTACATGAAGTCTATGCTTTATTTTTATGATTGTGTACAGCAGATTACATTTTTGGCATGTTTAATATTTGATGTCAGTTGTTTGTTGTCTGGAAGGACGTCTCCAACCTTCCACAAGTCTCGATCATCTACAGCACTGAGTTTGAATTCCTTCATATTCGATCGCACACACACACACCATCCACGTCTCTCTACAGGAATTGTACAGGAATGCAGGAATTGTCACTTTTTTCAGTAGACTTGCTATATACCTGTACTCTTTCTGTTTAACTCTGAAATAACATTGAGATACGCATTGTCTTTCTCACAACTGACATGAAGTTTAGTTGCCTTCATGTTAACTTATTGACCAAATATCTATAATTTATCGCTAAAGTTTAATTTATGCAGTTTGTAGTGTAACTGTTCTATTTCAGATTAATATCAGTCTTTCATTAAACGATTACCTCCAGATATCGAGTTTCTCTGTACTGTTGTGTGATGTTGCTGTTTATTGAATGTTTCAGGTGTTGGACAAGTTTCTGCATGCCAAGGAATGCTTTGAGTCTGGTGTTGGCTGTCGTACTGAAGGGCTTGAACGACTCAAAGTGAAACTCTCAGAACAGAGACCAGCTCTCGCTCAGATATTGTCCAGCTCAGATAGAAGTAAGTACAAGTCATGATGTAAACAGATCTGATCATTACATCATCATTGTCATCAACAATTTACGGCAGTTTCTTTTTCTTTTCAGGAAAAGTTAGACGTACTTATATGCGCCAAATATATAATTAAAAACTGTGTTAAGCTTACTTGTAATTAAATGGATAATGGATATACACGTATATACTGTATATTATGATCAGTGAGAAATGTTGGTTTGAGATTATGAAGATTTGCCATGAGTTGTTTATGTTTAGAATGAATTGCTTCAATTTCTCATCAACTGATTATAGTCATCTTATCTGTGATGTGTGTATAATTATATTTAAAAAAGAAACCATTGTATAAATGAGCTAGTGTCTTTGCCATGTGCAAAGTGTATTATTTCACGTGCCCTAGTTTTAGTACAGTAGTCGTTGTCTTTGTTAAGCATTATGTGAGATCTAGTGAATGACCTTGTGACTTTATGTGTTCCAGAGACCTTGACTTCACTCATGCACGAACTGGTGAGTGTTTAGGTGTGCGCTAGACCCTGACTTCTCTCGTGCACGAACTGCTGTATGTGTATGTTTAGGTGTGCGCGAGACCCTGACTTCGCTCGTGCACGGACTGTGCTGTATGTGTATGTTTAGGTGTGCGCGAGATCCTGACTTCTCTCGTGCACGAACTGTGCTTTATGTGTATGGTTAGGTGTGCGCGAGACCCTGACTTCGCTCGTGCACGAACTGTGCTGTATGTGTATGTTTAGGTGTGCTCGAGACCTTGACTTCGCTCGTGCACGAACTGTGCTGTATGTGTGTGGTTAGGTGTGTGCGAGATCATGACTTCTCTCGTGCACGAACTGTGCTGTATGTGTATGTTTAGGTGCGCGCGAGACCCTGACTTCGCTCGTACAAGAGCTTGTGTCCTTGTCGAAGGGTGAGGAGAACAAGGCCGAAGCCATCAAGGCGGCTGAATGTCTTGGCACGCTGGGTTTGTGTGACCTTCAGGTGATAACATTGCGTGAAAGACAAGTCAACAACTGTCTCAAATCTGTGCTGTCTGCTTTCTCATCCAACTCTACAGCTCAGAGAAACTGCTACGTCCTACACACGCTCAATCAGTGCCTCGTCGATTCTGAGTAAGATTTTATTTCATTGTTTATGCTTTAAGATTTAATTGTTTTGTGCTGGATGCAGATATTGTGTTTGGTATAATTGTCGTTTTGTGGACTGGAATTGACAATTTGCTTGCTTACAAATATAGAATTGAGCTATTAGTAGGTTTATTGTATTGTTGTAATATGAGTGAAAATTGATGTTGTTTTTATGTCACCTGAAGCAAACGCATGTTGGATATACTGATTCAAATACTTAATATTTTATAATATTAATTAATACTTAGTAATCCTGCTTAAAATTTGACCATTTTTGTTGGCACAAGTGTATGTCAAGTGTATGTACTTTTCGGACTACTTGACGTAATACGTAATGTCTTATGAGTCATTGTGTGTATGTGTGTATGTGTGTTACAGTATAGAGACTGTGGTAGCAGCTAGTTCCGTTCTCAAACAAGTGCTCGCAACCAAGGCTGGTCATCAGTTCCTCACTGAGTACAAAACTTGCGTTGCAGGAACTGATGACGTTCTACTTGAATACCTCAATCCATTCCTCAGTAGCAAGAAAACAACGGTATCCTGCAGTAACATACAGCATTTGCATAGTTTTGTTTGTCCTTTTTAATAACTTATGATCATCATATTTTTAGTATGATTTAGCATTAGCATAAAGTTTTTGATTATTTAGTCTATTCTTCTGTTCGATCTGTGTTTCTGCTCTTACTCTAATTAATTTCTCACATTGGTGTAAAGTCCTGATACCGGGTTTAGCATCTTCAAAATAGACCATGTGTTTGCAAATTATGGTTCTAAGCAATTAGCATCCTTTAATTCAATCGGCCGATTGATTATAATCAGGTTCTTTATGCTATTCATTATGTGAGGTAATTCAGATTACGTTTATCATTTCATTGAGTCACGTCTAAGATTGTTCTTCTTCTTTGTGTTGCTTTATCTCTTGAAATCTATTCTCACAGGAATCGGTTACAAGAGTCTGTCATGATATTGCTTTCAGACCACCTCCGCGCTTGAGCCGTACAATGACCGGAGGTTTTGTTCACTCGTTGATAAAGATTCACTTTGGTCTCCATCTCACAATGATCATTCCACCTGGATTCAAACCCTCGTCTGCACGTTGATTGAAAGCGGTGGTGTGGAGGATGATATTATCTGCCATCTCGCACCAGTCTGCCGAACCAAGGTCTGACAGAATTTCATCTTACACGGTGTTTTAGGTCTGAGTTGATTCTCTTTGAGCTGCTGGTTAGCTTGTTTTGTTTTTGTTACCATTAAATTCCTTGCTTGTAAATAGAATAAAGCTCATGACCTAGTGTATTTCTGAGTGCTGGTTTATGCCACAATTATGCCTGTTTCTGAATTACAGCCTTGTGAAGTTATGTGCCACTATTGTTTAAGCTTATTTGTTTTTCCGAACGATGCCGTGGACAGAAGCTTGTAGCCTAGTAATTTTATATCATTATGGAACTTTTTTGTTTGTTTTAAAATTAATGTTTTTGGTACAAAAATGCACAGCCTATTTGTACTGATGTGCAATGTTTGTTTAAATTGGACCGATAGTGTGTGACATTGATTTGCGTGATTTGATTTTTGTTAGTGCTGAGATATACTGCAATGTTTTATTATGGATTCATCATTCATCATTGAAGTAGATGTAAAATAAATGTATAATATAATAATATAGTGGTATGATTCTAAAAATACTATGCTATATGCAAGATTTTGATTGCCTGTGATAGAAATTGCCTGTGTCTGTTGTTGCTGGCTGCTTTAGACATTAGTTGCTACGATGATGATGATGATAGTGCTCTGTCCGAAGACAGGTCCTGGTGATGGTTATTTATTGTACGTTTTATTACGTATGACTTAACCACCGATCCACTAGGCCAGATGAGCATGGGTGGGCGGCCAAAGGTCCTTCCCGTGCAGGCAATGGAGTGTTAACAATTTGCCCAGGTTTGCTATTGAGCACAATCAGTCGTTGCAGGGAGGCGAACCCTCTACCTCTTCACTGCGAGGCGTGAACGCTAACGATTGACCTATTCGGTCAGTCCATCACTTAGCAGTTGCTCAGATGTCAGCAATGCTTGCATGTGTATCTGTTATTTCTGACTTTGAGACTGCCGTTGCTGAGATGGTTCTGCCATATCTTGTACACAACATCCTCATGATGTCCAAGTCGGACGACTCTCGCTGGAAGGTAGTCTCGAGTCAGATGAGGCGATTCTTTGAGCAGCACTGTAGCCTCGTTTCCCTCAGTCGCTCCTCACAGGCTTCCTCTCAGAGCGGTCAGTTCTTGTTCTTGTTCTACTGAGAGAGGGATTCTAGTCTTATTTCTTATGTTCCATGAAATGCTTGCTACAGCTACTTCTTGATGACTCATTAGATTTGTTTAATGACTCTCATCTTTGACCTCAGCATCGTTCATCTTTCTCTTGTTTTTACTATGCAATTTATTTTTTAAATACTAACATTCTATTCTTTTGCACGTATTGTGCATAAGACCGAAGAGAGCTACATTGTGCTTCGTTATGGTTTGATATGAGATTATGGAGCCAAAATTTGTATCTGTGTCTGATAGAAATAGTATTTGTCCATCATGCCGTCGTATTTACGCTCTGTCTCTACACTAAAATTAGGAACCGGAAAAATCCATATTTCGTTGTCATAAGTCAAACCACTCTGCCGGCTATGTGTTATAATTGGCTTTGAGCACATCATTTGTGTGACGACTAGTGTAGGAGGAGTTCTTTCTCGGAATCTGCTGCATGCACATTTCTTTCTTGGTCTCTAGTTGTTTTTGGTATTGGTGTTCATTAGATCCGAGTGGGAAGATTATCTGCACGAATCATGACTCTGTCAAGTCCATGCTGTCTATTATTCAATACCTTAGGCAACAGAATCGACATCCTACTAGGTATCATACATGTTTCTTACAGTATAGAATGTATTCTAGTGGATACTGAGAGGATGTAGTTAGGTGATGGAGTAAATAGTTATGTGAACAAGTTGTGCGAAGAGTGGAAGCGTAGACCGTACATGATGCAAAGATGGACAGTCAGTATGGATATTGGAAACTTGAATCTTGATCAGTTCAAACCTCTGGATCAAAAGTAGTGGACAAGGGAAATCGATGGAGGAACAGCCGACTCTGAATGGACAGGATCGGATGGCCATGAAATTTGTTTGCATTATGTACTATGCAATAAAGAATATTCTAGTTCATAATAATATTGTATATACAACATATAAATAAAAGCTTATTAGCCTAATGAAAAAACTTAATTATTAATTAACTTGATGGTCTAAATTCCTGACTTCATGTTAAGCTTATTTGTTCTGGATGGATGTGATCTAAGTGAAGTCGAGGAGTAATATGTGAGGAAGTGGAAATAATTTGTATATATTTACACTTGAGTATTTTGCTTGTGATAGCATTCTTTACATAGGCTTTACAAAATTTGATTGGTATTATAATGGTAGCAGTTCACAACTTATTGTTTTGCAAATCAGATATGTAAAATCAATGAGCAGTTTCAATGCTCTGACCATTGTCATTATTATATACCTGTATTTATGTAGGTCTATATTATTCGCATAATGGCACTGAGTGACTGATTTGTTACTGATAAATTATTGAACTTTTGTCAGTCAGATGCTACATTTTCTATTTGTTATATTTTAGCACGTCGTGGGATAATAACTTTTGGCTGGACTTGAATTATCTCAATGTTACCCAAGCGGCTCTCAATTGCTCCGACTATTTTAGTGCTCTCTTCTACGTTGAGATTTGGTGTCGCCAAAATGGGTGAGCATTTGAGTAATTGTGCATGCATTTTTAATGTTTAGGCGTGCTTTTATTATGCCTGCTGAGTATTTTACAATTATTATTATGTCTGAAATTTGTTTCAAGTGTCTTAGTATACTGTATATATATTTTAAATCTAGTAATTTTTTATTATTGTACATACTAGTAGAAAAACTTGGATGGAGGAGTGTATGTGATCAGATATGATGAAATTGAAACCGAGTGCTAAAGTTTGAACATGATTGTGGCCTGTGGAGAGAGAAAATTCCCATTGTTGGAGATGTCTAACAATTCCTCACAAGTAAATCCTGACATAGGGCGATGATGAATTAAAATGATGTTTATGAATTATCTCCATGTGTTGAAGCCATTTGTATCGTGTTGATTTCTGCAGAGAGCGAGCAAGTGCTGATCAGATGCCTCCTCCTCTCGGAACAGCTTTCGCAGGCAGAACCGACGTCGATGAGACGTCGCATGCTGTGGAAGCATCCAATAACTTGCTGAACCAGTTCTTACCTCTCTCACTGGAGGAGACCGGCATTAACCTGCATGAACTCATGGTGGAAGCATATCGGCGGATTGGTGATCCAGACGGCTTCTACGGCTGCGGCACAAGTCGGCTAGTGGATCCGGCAATCAGGTTAGTTTTCTGTCACCTTCGGTGGTCGTGCAATTATCCTGCAATTATGCTAGTCTTTTTGTCGATGCGTACCTTGATTGTGTGGATCCTGCAATTAGATTAGTTTCGTGCCCTGCGCAAGCCAGCTATGAACTACAGCTAACTAGCTATGTACAAACCAGCTATGAACTACAGCTAACTAGCTATGTGCAAAAGAGTTACCTTTCATTCTGGCACATGCCATGATTTTATGTATCCAGTTAGGTGAGTTTCATGCCCACACCAATCCTCGATTATTATTTATTGCATGCAATTAAAATCCTTCAATATTTGTGAATGCTTTTGAAATTGTATGATCTCTGACGGTCTTCCATGCAGTTTTGTTAAAACGAAATGTGTACAATTTAACGATGAAATTTGTCTGCTGTCTTGATGTTAGAACAAAGCTGTACGAACACGAAGAGAAGTGGAGCCAAGTGATTGGGTCACATGACCTGCAGCTGAGCAGTTCGCAGCTGGATGCCACAGCTGCCTCTCATGTCGGACTCATGCAGGTCTTTAGCTTGGTCATATTGATGTTTGATTAGCTTGATCATATTGATGTTTGATTAGCTTGACATATTGATGTTTGATTAGCTTGATCATATTGATGTTTTATTAGCTTGATCATATTGATGTTTGATTAGCTTGATCATATTGATGTTTGATTAGCTTGATCATATTGATGTTTGATTAGCTTGATCATATTGATGTTTGAATAGCTTGATCATATTGATGTTTGATTAGCTTGGTCAAGTTGATGTTTGATTAGCTTGATCATATTGATGTTTGATTGGCTTAGTCATAATTGATGTTTGATTGGCTTATTCATAATTGATGTTTGATTTGCTTGATCACATTGATGTTTGATTAGCTTAGTCATAATTGATGTTTGATTAGCTTAGTCATAATTGATGTTTGATTAGCTTAGTCATAATTGATGTTTGATTAGATAGGTCAAGTTGCTTTTTCTTTGTCATATAATTATTTCTTTCTGTGTTAGAATCCGGACTGTGCTGCTGTTTACTGAATCAAAGACTTTAGTACCTTTGTCTGAGGAAGAGAAATTTCCCCATTCCAGGTTGGAGTTGTCATCGGCAACAGCATGCGGTCATTCAGCAATAATGATCTTCCGTGGCAGAAGCATTTATCAGTGCTCAGTTCTCAGTTTTCCAAAGCGAATTGTAGTCTATAAATGGTGATCATGATGGGACATGATGAGATAGTCGGATTGCCAATATTCAGTCGAATTAACAAGGATTCTATCTTGAATGTCATAAATTTGTTTTTGAATTTTGTACTTTTTTTGTTTTGTTACTTGATACTTGTTGGCGTTGCAGGCTCTGCAGAAGTCTGGCTGTAGTCATATCTTAGACAGCTATCTGAGCAGCCTGCACAGTTCTTCCTTCTCAGAAGTAGAGGACATCAAGGAAATCCAGTATGAAGCTGCAGTTAGAAATTGCTCCTGGAACCTCGAAGTGCCATCTAGGTAAGCATACAGGCTGTTAAAATATTGTTTATCATACTGTATGTTATAATGTTCTGAAAATAATTGATCTGTATGGTGAACAATGTTCTATTAATATTAAATTTAATACTACCATGTCCAAATGTGATGCCATGGAAAACTTTCAGTAATTTGTCAGTTGTCAGCAAGAGATGTATCTTGTAAGTAGTAAATAAATAGGAATGACGTCAGTAAAAGTGACAGTGTGATGACCATTTGCTTCCATGTTGTTGTTATTATTCGTGGTAGTCGTTGTATTTGTTTCAAATTTGATATGAAATTATGTTTACCTTTGTGACTCTTTGACAACATTTTTATGAGATTATATATATATTCATTATAGACAACTCATTCCTGTGGACAGACAGTTCAACAAGATAATATTTATCTTGTTGATATGTTTAGTGAACTTCTGTAATGCACTCGTGTCTACATTTAGTGAACTTGTCTAATGCACTCGTGTCTACATTTAGTGCATGCCTCTTGTATATATTTGCCTTGTAGACTGGAAGACTGTACTGGTTATCATCAGATCGTCTACAGCGGTCTTGTCGGCTTACAACAGAAGGATTACAGCGTTGTGGACTCGGCAGTTGAAGCGGCAAGGTAAGGCAACAGAAGGATTACAGCGTTGTGGACTCGGCAGTTGAGGCGGCAAGGTAAGGCAACAGAAGGATTACAGCGTCATGGACTCGGCAGTTGAGGTGGCAAGGTAAGGCAACAGAAGGATTACAGCGTCATGGACTCGGCAGTAGAAGCGGCAAGGTAGGGGACTAATTGAAGATGAATTGAAGGAGATACCAACATGAATCAAATCAACATGAATCAATGTGCGACTGACAAGGATGGAATTCCCTTTTTATTGACAAGATCGTGAATATTGTAAACTGATTGAAAGCTAAATGATGTAACTTATTTTATGATTAAATGAATCTGCAAGTGCTGTGAGCCAATGTGACTATCATATTGCCTTAAAAATTCCAATTCGAACATCCAACAGAAATTGGATCATTTGTTTTGTACGGGATCATCTGTTCTAACAATTTATACTTATATTGGTACTTATATTCTTAGTTTTTCTATATTTGTTCCACCATAATGTCTGTTCTTGTATTAAATAAGTATTGTTTTATTTTTTACCTGGCTTTTATCACTTGAATTTGCATTGTGTAGTATAAATGATCAAGGAATGAAAAATTGAGTTTTTGAGCCAATACTACTTTCTACTGTAGAAACTCATGACTCGCAGGTACTGATTATCTTTTAAGAACCTTCATATTTCTAGCAGTTGTTTTAATTTCTGTTACAGGCAGTGTTTGATAAAGAAAATGTCTGTGTCGAATGTTGAAAGTACAAAGAACTTATATCCGTATCTCGCTAGACTTCAGTGCATAACAGAGCTGCAAGCCGTTTCTAATGCGTACAACTCGTAAGAAAAATGTCATTTCTTTAGTCCTTGATACAATTCCTTTTTTCTTATGGATCAGTAATTTTTTAAAATTAATGATGATGATGATGATGATGATGACAGTGCTCTGTCCGAAGACAGGTCCTGGCGATGGTTATATGTTTTGCGTATTACTACGCTTGA
>JAQFYQ010002062.1:0-12241 GCA_034694885.1 Buchholzia appendiculata
CCTAGTGGATCGGTGGTTAAAGTCATGCGTAGTAATACGCAAGACAAATAACCATCGCCAGGACCTGTCTTCGAACAAAACACTATCATCATCATCATTAAAGGATGACACCAAGATCAGCTCCCTAGCCTGCTTAGTAGCCGAGATACAGGCATGTATAGATTCAAAGTCGTTGATCTGGTCAGAGTTCGTCGACCCATATCTTGGAAAGTATTTTCCGAATTTTTTTAAAATGTTTGATTTTTACATCTCTTCTGAAATACTATCTAAGCAGAAATTTCACGCAAATCGGAGTCGGCCGCGTCAATCGCGATGGTAGAATTAACATGGAATCACCCTTGCAAGTAAACGTTCATAGCTGAATGACCTTCGGGTCGTCCGCAGGATCGCTGCTAAACCTTGTCAAGCAAATGGAGGAATAGCCTGATGTGTGTAAAGCCTGACATCACTGTACCATACAAATACAATAATCAATCATCACCGTTTTATTACATCTCCTTGTATACCGTCGCTCTATCGTCCAGGACTAGATTTATCAATCATCAGCGCTATTAGCGCTAATAACAGTAAGTCTACACAAAATATTGAGCATCAACATATTTCCCTCCGCATATGTTTGTATATACATCAGACTAAACGTTTCCATTTCAAGGTTAGATGGCGATAACATTTTAATTTACTGCATCGAAGCAAAGTGTCACAAAGCTATCGATAACTTAAATGAGTGTACACAGTAGATCTTGATTTGATGAAGTCAAGATTTTCTATCCTGATGCCCTTCGTGACACAAATCATCTGTTTCCTTCTCTTGCCGAGCATGTGAATGTAGAAGGATGAATTGCATGTGAAGGATGAATTGCATGTGAAGGATGAATTGCATGTGAAGGATGAATTGCATGTGAAGGATCAATGGCATGTGAAGGATGAATTGCATGTGAAGGATCAATTGCATGTGAAGGATCAATTGCATGTGAAGGATCATTGGCATGTGAAGGATCAATTGCAAAGTCTACTCGCATTGGGTTATGAGAAAAAAAATACAAGAACCAAAATTAATCCAAAATATTATCTGAAGATGGCAAATTTCACACAAGCTTTCGAAGATAGAGAAAAACCCAGCACAAAACAAACTGCATAATGCATATTTACTAACTTGCTTGAGGAAATGTTGAATTGCGTGTCCGACGTATTTTTATGCTACTTGGGCCGGGCACGTCATTCCGAGTCGTAACAAAGATAACCTTACAACTACACGACCTTTTCGCCTCCGTCATCGACTCACACTCGCGAGTCCAATGTAGACCTTAAATGATAACATACACTTCTATGACACACTAAGAACAATAAGAACAATAAACAGTAAATATTAAATAATATTTAACTATACACTAGCTTAATATCAACAGGATAATATCAACTCGGACAAAGGCCTACTGCCTTTGATTATACGGAAGTAACGATTCTAGTTATGACGACGAATGTCTAACATATTTCAATCCTCTAGGCTGCATAGTGGTTTACCTCTCCTTCCCTTGGCTGATTGGTGCCCAATGAACTACCTGACTGTCGACTGTGAGGCGAGCATTCGATAAAAAAAATTAGAAACAAAGGTTGATCTAATTGTTAACAATGTTCGGCACAGCAAGGGTTTAACATTCAAGAAGTTACCAAGCATGTTTATGGATCAAGCAAATTGTAGTATAAATCTGAGCTCTGACAGTCATCCATTAATTATATTAATTAACTCACTGGGCACCGTATTTGTATTGAACTATTGCCCCCTATCATTAATTGTGAATCACATGCACTTTATCGGTGGCGCAAGAAGCAGATGAAGATAAGATCTAGATCAGCACTCGGGATGTACTGCTACAGGCAGATATTTCAATAGAATTGGACACAGAATGACAAAAATATAGGCGTCAGAAAGAGTTGAACACCACAGAGGATTGTGACAGGTTGCGAGAAGTCGACCTGTTTGAAAATATACTGCAAACGGTTATTAAAATCCACAAACGAAAAGATAGGGACAATAGAAGAAACCAACAAAAGAGGAAACTCTTGCAGGAAATTGCTCGATAACATAGTAAAGTGGTGCTACATGGGGCACAAAACAAGATGATTATATAACAGACAAAGGATCATCATTCAAAATTTCAAACTGTGACTGACTGTGTTGCTAGCAAGTCACAGTCACAGATCAGCACATTGCACGGCATATTTTATGTCTACGAAGTTTAACAACTTTTGGTTCATCAACTTCAAGGATCATCTCTAATTGCGTCAACATTTGTATTTAAACAGAAATGAAACTGTAGCAAAAATACCATAACTACGATCAAACAAATAAATTTTATGTAAGATTCATGGAAGGGATACCTGTCAGACCACAATGTTGACGCAGCGCCTCTTCACACTCGGACTTTATCCCAACGCACAGAGCATCCAGACAGTCTAAGCTTCTGTTAGCCTGTTCCAGGAGTTTAGGCAATTCCTCACAATCTGTCTGGTCATCAGAGTTATTCTCCGCACGAGATTTGCTTGCCGACACAAGGGACTCGGTACAAGCAGTAGCTAACGATGCGGCATTATTCTGGCTGCTGGGACCTGCAGTACACGTGGAATGATCCATAAACGAGCATTGTTCAGGCACAGCATGGCGCATACCTGGAGCATCTTTTGAACCATTCGCTGCAACATGAAACTTTGTTGTCGACTTGAAACAGTATGCTGCAGTCGCGGCAGAAATACATGCAGCAGAAGAAGGTGTGGAGGAATGTAAAGCTGGTAGTACAGATAATGCAGATGCATGGTCAGTGGTAGAGCTTGTCGGGTGCGTTGCAATTGATGTTGTCTGTTGTTGTTGCCTGCATGCCGTAGACAAATTCAACCAGTTTTGTACTGATCGATCACTCGTCTCTGTAGGCAAAAAGAAGCTAGAAGATAACAAACAAGTGTGTTGTTTTTAATTGCATCCAACTTCCAAAATTTTTTTTAGACACCAAGATCTTATTCAAACAGTAATTACAAGACAAAGATAAATAAATAATCTAAAATTTTCTATATCAAATTAAATTTCAATACGGTATACAATGTCAAAAATCCAAGATTTGTGCGGACTACAAAGACATTTTTCATCAGACATTTTTCATTTGGGAGCTTAACATTTTTGACGAGCTGTGGGGGGGTAGCGACACATCTAACATTCTTCGAAATGGGGAAACAGTGGCCAACCAAAAAAAATTTGGACGAGCGGGAGGGGTGACACAGTGCACCCACAAATTTAACAAAATTGGATGAGCAAAGTGGTAACGCCAAGCCCCACAAACATTTATTTTTTTTAACCAGAAAATTTTGGGGGCATGGGCTGAATTTTTGGGATGAGCGAGTAGATATATTAAGACTTATATTGTAAAGTTTAATTCGCATTTAATCATCTGAGGGGTCATCTAAATATAAGATTTATATTTTGAGACTTATTTTTTTACCATTTTCATTAATGTCTAAGATCAAGAATATATACCGGTACTCAGCTTGGCATTGGAAATTGTAAAAGGTAAATACACTTACGATGATCATCGGTAGTATAATGACACGAACTGGTGCAGACGCTTAGAAGTGTATTGTCAAACAGTCTATAGACCTTCCCACACTTGCCACACTTATAAAATGTAAACGTTTCTCCAACCGTTCTCGACTTAATTTGGCTCAAAAGTGTGCAACCTTCGCCGTTTTCACATTCAGAGGATCGTGCCATTCTTAGTTGATATCAGTGTATCACTTCTGTCAGAAATGTGCTCAGGTTCTGACAAAAGAATCTCGATCTTTTTCATTTGAACTGCTACAGGCCTTACTGTAACAAAAATAAACGAACAATGTCATCCGTGCTTCAATTAGTAAATACAATAACAAAGAAAAACAGCAAAGCTGAAGATGCATGCAGTCATTCCGCTAGGTCTATGAGATTAATAAAGGTGGTGGTCCAGAATTCTTCCCTTAAAACATGCATCAATTTAAGATTTGTACAACCGGTCACCCTCAGTGGATACGTTATTTGTATATACTAGTACTGAGAAAATAAATGGCCCACAAACCTGTGGTCACAGCTACTAAACCCTTGAATAGACCAAATTAGATCTGAACGGACTTTGAACACATACGACCCATAACAGACAACACTAGATTCAAAATAAAATCAAACCAAATATTACCGGTAATAGTCAGAACTAGACAAAATTAGACTAAAAAGGCTGGAAAGTTCAGTGTAATTCTTGCCTAGTTCGGCCAGGTTTAAAGGAGTTTATCCTGCCTAGTTCAGTCAAGTTCTGTGCAAGGCCCAATTCAGCGCTTAGTCACTTAGTGGGACCGCTAACTTTAAACTTAAAACTAGCAAGACCTGCTGCAGGGACAACATTGAACGTTATTTATATACTCCTAAAGGTGTAATGTGACAGATCACAGATGAAAATATAATGCGAACTGGAGATTACAAATGTGAGGAAATTGTCAACACTTAAATTACAGAACTTTGACCGGAGAAACTCGGTTTTGAAATCCAGCCCTTACAATTCTCAACAGGAAGTGCAGAAATATATTAATTCAAATGTTTAGGCTTAATCATAACTGTGTTGTAATATCATGCCAGCATAGTTGTTTAAATCAAACCTTAAAGATAGGCTAATAAACAAGTATTTAGTATTGCTGAGGTTCAGCCAAAGTAAAACATGGTGACGATTACACTTAAACTTTAAGACTACTTATAATTTCTTCATTTATCTCCCCTGAAAAGTAGGCATCTTGTCCGCACTTCAATGCAGGATGGATTTCGAATTTCCACATTTTATGCGGATCCCCGGATTTCAACAACCAACTATGATAACAGCTTCCATATACAACTTTTATGATGTAGGCCTACTTCATTCCTGTACAATGCATTATATATGTATAACTATAAGTTACTGTAGAAATAGAATTATACTCTAACCGGTGTACATACTTTATGATGTATATAATATTGCATCATGTATGCACTATCACGTTGTATAATATATATGATATGGACATAGAGGCTGGCGCCTATGTCCATTATGCACGTTATGTTATGTCATATGTCGATATAATAGAATACCTTGAAAAATCAGCACTAGAACATAAGCTGTTACGATTATGCATTTTAACTATCACCACTCTATCAAAATACGTCACAATCATTTTAACTGCGATATCAATAAAATTGACCGAGTGACTAGATAGGTTCGTCGGTACTCGAGCGTTCATGCTCCACTGTATGAAGATCGAGAGTTCGACTACAGCTGACTATGTTCGGTAGCAAAACCTTGGTAAATTGCTAACACTCCATTGCATGTATGGGAAGGATCTTTGGCCGCCCATCAGTGCTCATCTGCCCTAGTGGATCGGTGGCAAACAGGTAGATATGCAAGTCAGATAAACATCGCCAGGACCTGCCTTTGAGGAAAGCATTATTATTATCTTCAATCAAATATAAACCAGCGTCATCGTCATCATTAGTTAATATTGTGCAAAGCAAACCTATACCCATTAATGCCAAATTGGTTCTTCTTCAAAATAATGCAAAGCAAAAGCGCAAAATCTAATAAGATCATAAAACAAAATCCTCAAAAGAATTAAAAAAATTAAAACACGGCCAATAAAAGGTCTTGTCGACACTTTAACATCTTGCTTATTCACATTCTTCTAATTTGTGGCTACTTTCGTGCAGCAATCATAATAGCATGTCTGTAACACTAAAATAGTCAAAAGTTTTAATTTGTGTCACTTGACAGTCTGTGTCACAGAGAGGGTTAATGAAAGTAGTTACATTAAATTGCAAGACCATTGTTTAGGGCGCCACGGATTGATTAGGTGTAAACTTTGTTTTTATTAGGTGTAAACTTTGTTTTTAAACTTTGTTTTTATCAACAAATCCGTGTCTTTGAGCGATAATACAATGTCAATAATCAGCAGTGCTTCCACTTGGATGTGTCAGTTTTACGATTTTACCTGACGGCGTAGTCAAAATTACTTAATTAATTATGAAAAATTACCTGGCAACTAACCGTGTCACTGTTTCTACGAGCAAGGCAGAGAGGTGGTAGCGGCGGAAAAACGATTCGGGGGTATCGGGCGGAGCAATAAAAACTTATTTAGAGCGGAAGGTGTGGTAGCGGACCAAAATATTATTTATGAGCGGGGGAGTAGCGACGTCCCTCAAAATTAAATATCTGCAAAAATTGTGGATGTCTGCCAGGTCAAATTACCTGCCAAATTTTCTTAATACGTGGAACTTTTCTTTGAGAAAATTCGTATTAAAATCTTAACAGGGATGAACACAATATTGCATGCACCTTGGCCGCAGGCATAAACGGAAGCCGCGGAGCGTATCAGGGATTTGAGGGGCTAAGCCCCCATATTTTTGCTGAAAAATTAATTGTTGATCCATCCAGTAGCCCCCGCTGTCGAACAAATTTTTAGCCAGTGACACCGGCGCTGTTAGCCTGTTATCGACCCCCCCCCCCGCACGTTAATATTTCTTTAAATCCGCGACTATTTCTGCACCATTGTCAATCAACGAACAGTTAGCATTTTCAAATTTCCTCGTTAGGATCACTTTTACAGCATTCATTTTCAAAATGGACAGCGAACACCCTTACAATGTTTGTCGAGATCGAGTCCTTCAGTGGAGGAGCATTAGACGAAATACGGTACTAAACCATGCAGGTCTTTTCAACTCTTTTAAATTGTTGGAATATTCTGGGATGTTCCAGTTCTAAATTATTGCTCGAGGAATAGATTTCATCCATAACACAACTTGTCAGGCTCGTTAAGGAAATATTATTTCCTCGCTCAAGGCCGTAACTAGCTTATTTAGGTTAAGGGGATTGGGGTTCAAAGTTCAAACCCCTCCCGTCCCCGCTCCTAAAATTACTGGCCTATTTTTTATTAACATTGATATGTTTTGTGGAAAAGGATGCCAACAATAAAGGTCAACACCTCTCCTACATGATTTTTAAAAAAAAGTTGTCAACAAATTGTGGAAGTCAACCACCTCCCCCCACCCCCCCCCCCCCCAATGGGATCCTGACTACGGTCCATGGCTCGGCCGCTCTTAATTAGAATGTTTCTTTTAAAATGAATTTCAGCCGCTCGTCGAAACTAAATCCCTCTCTGATCAGGATCCCAAGTTGCATTAGTAGTACCGGTACCGTAATTCGAGCATGGAATGTGAATTTTTCGAGTGAGCTGGCTCTTTTAAATTTAATGTAATTAAAATTTGTTCTTGAAAGAGAAAAAGTTAACAAATTTCTTTCACGTGCTCGACCACAATTTACGGTGAAACTGCTGTTGTCATGAAAGGCATTCACACGCATTTGCTCCTTAAATACAAAAAGATAGTCAGAAATCAACGTGACGTCATGGCGAGTATCGTGATTGTTTGTGACAGGAAAGGCATCCGACCGTACAGACAGCGACCTTACTTACAGTCCAACCAAACCGTACAAATAATATTTATGGACCCACGGTAACAGTACTATCTAATTTAATGGACCAAATTTGTACTCCATAAAATATCAGGCTTATTATTCAACGAGCGTGCTTCTACCCGCGATCGCAGCGCCTCCTTGTGTGATGAAGTAGGCCCACATCGTTGGCGCCGTTTATTGTTTCAATTTGACAAAGAACCCCTAACTGTTAAATGGCGATGACGAAGATGAATATGGAAATGAGGAAGAGAAAGAATGTATGAATAACTCCTAACATCTACTATTTCTACTTAATAATTCCGAATCTTCAATGCAAGCTCATTTTAAAAAATTGTGTGGTTTTGATTAGGCCTATGTATTCAATGCATTGTGTATCTGCCTGAATTGTAACCCTG
Source organism: Buchholzia appendiculata (assembly GCA_034694885.1). Taxonomy (NCBI): domain Eukaryota; kingdom Metazoa; phylum Annelida; class Clitellata; order Enchytraeida; family Enchytraeidae; genus Buchholzia; species Buchholzia appendiculata. The sequence goes on from JAQFYQ010002062.1 coordinate 7,898, forward strand.
CCGTGAGCCGTTGACAAAGACGGTTACGCGCAACGCATTCACAAATTATTCATGCCTCAATCGAATTACCGTATGAACTTACACCTAAACAATAGGCTAACTCTGTCTAAAAATTTGTGTAAATATTTATTGTCAATAACTTATATTGAAACTAATAGATAAATGGTAATGTTCATAGTCAAGAGAATTTATCAAACATTTATTTATTTCATGCCAAACGGCAGAATGTTATCTTCGAAAAAGCAGTTCGCCTTTAGAACTTCGACAGCTCATTGGTAAAATATTTATTCATAAAACTTTCTCAACATTATTCAACTAGGGATTGCTTTAGAATGCATCATGCACAACATTTATTTGCACACGAAACGATTCACATGACCACATCTCCAAAATCAGTCACTATCACGTTTTTATACCATGATTACAACAGCAACAAAAGTGTCATTATGGTATGGTTTCAATATATAACAGTACAAATGAAATATAAAGACCATCTGAGACCATTTTTCAAATATTATATTTTTTACTACAACAGAAGAAAAAAAAAGTGGATAAAACAAATATGACTTCTAAAATTTCCTTAGCATTTCAAAGACTTATGTTCAACAACTTCCCAAGTTTAAACGCGAGTTATTATTAGGCCCCTATACATAAATTGTGGAATCAACGCAGATTAATATTGCAATATATTAACTCAACAATTTTACAACAGTTTCTGTTTTCATGAAGGGATCCAAAAACATAAAAGTTCGTTAAGGTTTTCTGCACATATAAAAATCAATCACATCAGAAAATTTAGCTGACATAAATATAATCTAAAATCCTGCAGTGCAAAATAAGACCATGCAAATTACAGTTCAGAAGTTTTTTGTAATCCCATAAAAACTTTAAGAGTGTAAACGATAGTGTGAACAGATGGGATCATACGATGTACATAAATAAAGATGGTATAAATTAGAAACATCTCTATAGAAACCTCTAGATATAACATGCAAACAAAATGAGATCAGACAGTAGATGACTAACAACAATAGATCATTTTACATGCACAATATTGCATCAAGTCACAAATTCTTATATACCAGAATCATTTTAACAGATTTCACTACAGAAGATTCTTGTAAAATCTGCTGCAAATAATGTCCAAATCTGAACCAAATCTTTTTTAGAATATTACATTTAAAAATATTCTACATAAATTTGCTACAGTAAATATATTACTATTTGAATTTCCAATACTACGCATTAGATTTATTCATGGAAAGTTGGTTTTGAAGCTGCGCATACTGTACATGTACATGTGTAATATTTCAAGCATGGCACATGGAGAGACAACAAATAACTCTTAAACTCCACCCGTGCTTCATCGGTGGGGCGTGCAGAAGAATTTCTATTCACTTTGCTTGCTATTCTTCTTTAACGAATTTCCACACCGGATTGCCTTTTGATATTTCTCCGACAAATACATCCTCTCCATCGGGACTTACTGTGATGTCATGCGGATCGTTGAATCCCTGTGTAGTGAACAAAGAAAGAGAACATTTCTACAGCATATCTATCGAGGCATTGAGCAGATAAATGATATACACCGTTTGTTCTTCTGAATACATGTGAAATGTCCCATTATTCGATGTAATTGACTTACTGTTAACGACCATTGGTGTCGGACTTTACAATAGACCTACCATGTTTCTCCATGCTATGATAAGGCTAGTAGCGAGACTGTTGGCGTCAGGAAGGGCATCCGGCTGTAATACTTTGATTCAATAAAAATCCCAATTGTAAGAAGAATGTGCCTTGCAGTGTTTAATCAACGTGGTCCGTGAGCAAATAATGAAACAATTATGAAGTGACACATAATTATGGAGTGACACATAATTATGGAGTGACACATAATTATGGAGTGACATATAATTATGAAGTGACATATAATTATGAGGTGACACATAATTATGAGGTGACACATAATTATTACAAGCAAAAACAGTAATAAATGGCGCATGCTTGCATTATACACAGCGATGTCATCTTGCATTAGCAAATGTGCATTTAAATAATCACATAATGCAACAATAACTAATGACCAAATCCTAAATAAATAGCAAATAACCACTACAGAATGAATCCACATAAACCATTGTGTAAAGTAATTAGGATGTTTACCCTTTCTTCTGGAGACCAGACAGCAATGATGTCGGTCTTGTAGTGGTCATCATCTCGCATGTCGATTGTGAAACCTTGAGGAATTAGGATGCCTGTCTGACCAGTCACTCCATACAATACACCATCTGAAGAAACAAGGACAGCAAACAGAGTGGATATTATAAAAGTTTATGGTGAGAAAAATGCCCCGGAATTTGAGAAATATCTAAAGTGACACATGAAAAATAATAGTAAATCAGTAAACATGGAGCATAATACAGATGTCATTCTTGTGCACACAGATCAACTAATTAATTAGATGTGGAAATAGAACAGAAGTTAATCATTTAATTTATACATTTATGAGAGAGAAATAATTTTATTCCTTAATATAATCATTTTGTAGTAGACCGTATTAAAACACTCGTCATCGAGTTACTAGTTCCAGTTAATTTAAATCAAGTGAGAGAAACTCCAGACTTTGAGAGACATGTGATGGGACATTTATAACAGAGATAAAAACAACCATAGTTCAATTAACTTAAAGGATCTATTGGTGAATTAAAATTTACCAAACCATTTTAATTTTTTTTCTTCAAAACTGTCTTCGTGATGCGCAGGGCCGCAGCCAGGACTTCATTTGGGGTGGGGGGTTGAAAATTTTTGACGACCTTTTTCAAAATTTTCATTTTTGGCGTTTTTTTTTACCTCCAACAAATTTTTTACGACCTTTTTTCAAGAATTTCTTCAGAAAACAACATAAATTGAAAGAATTTTTTTTCGGGGTTTGGACCCCCCTCAAATAAGGAGTCACTTGGTTGTGGTTCGCTCCTTTTTCGTTTTACAGGATCGTTATAGGAGAAGCAGTTCAAGTCATATAATTCAAATCACTTCAATGGTTCTGATACTGACTTAGAAGTTTGGAGTGGGCAATGTCCCAGTTAAAAAGTGGGTGAAATTTCTCAGGTAAAATCGGGGTGTCTATGAGCAGATATAGTCATGTGTAGATTAGCTATTTAAATGTTTCGGTTCAGCACTGATATTCCGTAGAACTTAGCAGCTGAGAGTTAATCTTATCTCTACTGAATCTGACAGACATTCCTTCATCATCATCATTGTCATCAAACATTATCATCGTCGTCATCGTTGTCGTCGTCATGATAATCATTATCATCATCATCATTATCATAGTTATTTATCCTCTAGCCTGTCCACAGTACCAGGGGTAATCAAATTGTGTTGAACAAAAATAAAATAAATAAAATATAAAATATATAAAAATTTATAAAATATATAAAATGTTAAAATATATAAAAAAATTCCCTCAGCAATTAGAAACACATTGTCAAAGAACGCACTCATTGTGATTAATCTCTGCAGATTTGATGTATTTTTGTATTTTTGAATTTGTACTGAAGTGAAATTTTACAGCCGGATGCCCTTCCTAATGCCAACAATTGCTGCTCGCCTAGTTGAACACAAAGAGGAACACTGTAAGACTATTGTAAAGTCTGACACCACTAGGCATACAAATCTGTTGATTATATTTTATTATGCCGTTTCAAAAATATCCTTTTTGATTAGATAGATGGCAGTATAGACGATACTATTTGTATTGTTTACTATAGTTTAGACACAGACATACTGTCAACCAGTGCTCGAATTACTTACAAATAAGTAGGGGGCCCAAGATTTTCTGACGAGCGGGAGGGGGGGGGGTAGCGACGGTCAAAATTAAAGAAGTAGGGGGCCCAAAGCACGTCTTCACAATGAGTAGGAGGGCCTCCGGAGGAAGTAGGGGGCTCGGCCCCCCAGCCCCCCCCCCGTAATTCGAGCACTGTTGTCAACTATCTGCACTATTTACTCGACAAACAGCCGTATGTCATTGCTCACCTGGTTTACTGTATGTAATGGCAAACACGCGGCCCAGATCATCGTCCAGGTATTCACGCTCTGGTTCTCCCAGCTTGGAGTGATCCTGGAGACCGGCATTGTAACACAGAACTCTAGAAAGATAGAGTAACAAAGAAATTTAGCAAGAACTTTAAACTTTAAACTTTTTTTTTGAACTTTAGTTTCACCCCAATCATAGAAAGACAATGAGAAGTTTTCAAAATGTAGTTAAACAGTACTCGCCAGGGCGGCGTCGTGGTACTACCGGCCCCAGTTTGCTTCTGATTGGTGGCTATAAATAGATCATTG
>JAQFYQ010002063.1:0-12240 GCA_034694885.1 Buchholzia appendiculata
ACATAAATTAAATTTTAAATATTGCAAATAGATTCACACGAGTTTTCATGCTCGTGTTACAGGCAAAGTAAGTTAACAAAAGTGTTAACGAATCGACAGTAATGATTGTTGCTTATAAGAATTGGCACCGTTAACATCGTACAGCTTTGATGTAAATTGATGTTTAAATGTTTTATTTATCAAGAAACAAGCTACACAATTCACACTTTACTAAAAGAGAAACTACAACGGTTCAATAATACATTAGATGTATCGCAAACTTGAAACACACAATGACAAACAATAAGTCGATCATATTACCGATTATATAACACATTTCACAGCGCAGTGAATTGCAAACATGATAATTGTTATGTGTGCTTCTTTAAATCATTTAAATTTAACCATTTCACAACTGCTGTAAACCATGAACAGTGTTGAATATACACAACAGAGTTTATCACATACACACTTTCATTTTTAACTCCTGAAAATTACTGTACAATAATAACTGATCAAAGTAAAAAGAATTGAGTTAATCGAATCAGCAGCCGGAGAAAGAGTGCAGAGTATACAACTCAATTTGTCAGCAGCAAGTTGACTGCACACAGAGGCAGGCCTCATGTAAAAGCTCTCGCCGTTAGTTGAGAATTTACAAATTGTATTTACAGAAAGTATAAACTTGCGACTGAAGTATAGTACGGTTCATTAACAACTCACAATGCAACAATTCAAGCTTAGCTGTAGATCAATAATTCTAATTCCGGCTCAAAATGTTAAAGTTATATATCAAAAGTAATTTACAGGTCAGTAATTCATTGGTTAGAGCAATCAATAGTTCCAATGTACATTCAGCACACTTGCACACACACACCTTACAGCACTGTACATTTACACTGTACACCAAGTTCTGTACACTCACAAGCATAGAAGCATGCTTTGTGGCACAATCTGTGCATTTACATACATGCACACTGTTTTTGCACAGCTGCATACTTCCCAGCATGCAATGCTGCACACTTCCCAGCATGCAATGCTGCACACTTCCCAGCATGCAATGCTGCACACTTCCCAGCATGCAACGCTGCACACTTCCCAGCATGCAATGCTGCACACTTCCCAGCATGCAATGCTGCACACTTCCCAGCAAGCAACGCTGCACACTTCAAAGCATACAATGTTTCAAGCATACATGAAGTCTAGAGATACATGCCATTAATCAAGTAGTCAGCATCATTGTTTCCGACTGGACGACCTTTGCGCGACCTCCGGCGGACGTGTCTCATCCGGCAGCCGACAAAAGCCAGCAGTATAGCCGTCAGCATGATGCCGAGAGCCAGCGCGACAACTGCGCCACGATTGGCTGGCATCGACCAATGACGCGCAGTCTTCGGCTCTTCCATCGTTGTACCGCCCTGGATTCGTTTCCCTTCTACGAGCGGCACCCCCGACGAGGATGTACTTGTTGCTGGAACATCTTTCCCTGGAATCACGTTATCGGGGCTGTTTTCCACACCTGGTGGAAAGGGCTGTCTTGGTCTGGAATCTAGGCAAGAAATAACCAGATATACAAATATTTAGTCAAGCGTGAACAAAAATAAAAACCGTCATATATTTAAGCACGATAATATTGCGATTATCCACAAATCAAATAGAATCATCACATTCTGATCTTATTACTTAAGTTCATAGTTCACAGAAGGCTTAACATTAAAGATATAATAAATAGTTACATAAAAACAAACAGTTATATAATAAAATAAAACAATCCATTATATCATAAACAAACACTTTTAGATTACATACGATATTAAGATACTATAATCATTTCAGTGTTATTATCATTTACTGTAATTAGCATTTTGCTCTTGATCGTTACATATCATTAAAACATAAAGATCGTCGCAGGTTATTCTTACAAGTAATATGAACATAGTTTAGATCTGTCACAATGGCAATATTCCATAAAACACATCTGGTTCGAGCTTAACTCTAAATGCAACCTCATCATATCTAGACATTCACATCTGGCAGTCTGCAGTGCAATCGCTGCAATACGTTAGTTTCATGTATTCTCTTGCCGGAAACGATAGTAACAATGCATCATGGTGCTCAACATTCGCTCGACTTAAACCTGCCAATATTGTTCTCACATCGCTCGCACTTTCTGAAGCCACGTACAATGAATTGAACATAATTTATAAAGCTTACAACATATTGCGCACAACATTGACAAGTGCTGGCTACGCACACAGGTTACACAACTTTGCAGACAGCAAGCATGTCAACAATATTTGAACAATACTGAAATGAAAGCAAATATCGAACCGAAAAAATAACAACTTATACGACACATCAAGCTATTGCATGCGACTTTCTGGTGGCAAGATAAATCAGCAATAAATAGAAATTCAGACAAAGAATTACACACTAAAGGTGAAATATAGCAGCATAGAAGTGAGTACTCAATCAAATAAAATAATGTTTGACTAAAATAAATAAGAATCACAACAGAAAGCAAAATCACATCTAATTCCTAAAAATATCCTCTCAGACCTTCTGTATCAAAACATGACGTAAACAATCACTCAATCTCTTGCAAGTGTGACAGATAGAACTAAGCTTAAAAGTTTAATGGATTGTGACGAACTTTGTGTATAAATTATCTCTATATACATATACCAAGCTTTGTTTATTGATCATATGTCTTCCTTTATCAAACAATTAATACATTTTGCTTCATTACTAGCACAGGTTACACATGTATCGCTTGCTTTCACTCGATATCGTACCAGAAATGTGTTGTCACATTATTTATTTGATGAAACAAAGCAAACCGCGTATCATTGCCATTATCAATTTAAATCTTCCCGATACAGGGTTTGGTCATCACGAATACGAGAAACTGTTTAAATCCTAGATATCGAAGATAAATGAACAAGCGCACTCAACTGATCAACAAAGTGGTGACAGCACATCTGCAAGAAATAAATCAAATCTTACAGCTGGATGCCCTTCCAGACAACAAAAGCCTTATCGAGCACATTAAGGAACGAGTCCACTGTATGTTCATTACAGGAACCAAACCATCAACTAAATGCAATGATAAATTAAATTCTAAATAAAACGAAGCAATTGTTGAACATAATAGATCAAACTGACTAAAACATAGAACACTGTCAACATAATGAAAACACTAATACATATAATTAATTTCAAGGGAACAATTACTTCTAAAATAATGAAACACCAAATCATAAATAAATAAATTACATGAGTTTGAATCCTTAAAACATTGAAATCTTTGTAACATTGATAATACATGCATATTATACCATATGAAAACTTATGCACTAACATATCTCCAGCTGTATGCATCATTATCGCAAAAACAACAATGGAAAAGAACGCAAAACAACAAATGCTGAACAAAATGTTGAATACAAAGATAAACGATGATCTAACGGCTGGTGCAGTACAACACAATTGCACTCTCAATACCTCTATCCATTGTGATATGCTTCATTCCCGTCTTACCATCATTCGTCTTTGGCTTCTGCTGCTGTTCGCTCGTTTCTTTATCGGACAGTTGCCCTTGTCCTACCAGACCACTCTTTACTGGCAAGCTGTCCGACAGTACGTCCTTCTGCACTGGAATCTTCTTCACATGCCCAATTGTCTTCTGAATTGATTCAGACTTTACCGAGTCTCCTCGGCTTTGCACTTTCTCTTCGGAATTCGTTGGCGATCTACCGACGCTATTTGACTCGTGGTTCGGAAGCTTTCGCCTCCCTGTACCCTGAATCGCCGTCTTACCAACGTCACCCGGATACGTATTTGGTATCTCGTAGTCGTAATCGGCCACATTCTGCGGATAATAATACGGACCATAATCTGTGGCGAGTCCGCTCTCAAATTCTCTGTAACGCTCCGGCACAGGCCTGTCTTCGTACGCAGCGTTATAGACCGGGGTTCCATCGACATCCGTGTGTGGATGATGATGATGATCGGACTCGTAGAATCCCTTGGAATCTCCCAGTCTTTGTGTACGGCTTCCTGAGTCAGGTTCCCGTTCACTACTCACATCATGTCCCGAATATTTCCCATCGACATTTTTTGAAGAGGCCCGCGAACCAGTGGAATCTTCGTCACGATTCAAAGCATTCAAGTTCTTCCCCTTCACAATCTTCATATCATAGTGTACATCTTTGACCTCAGCGTGAGGTAATGCCGCATCCTTCACATTCTTTACAGACGGCCTTCCGTCAACCTTCCCGCCTAATTCTTCCAGTGAACTGTCCACATGTGAATTGATCCGACCTTTAACCCTAGACGATTCCTTCAAGTCCTCGCGTTGCACATCCACGTCAGGAAGCTTATTGTTAATCACCCTATCCCTACTACTCTGGGCAAAATCACGCCCTTCCAAGTCATTCCGAGACTGAGTGGCAGCTTTGTACCCACCGCTGTGAAGTTTTTCACTGCTTACAGATTCTGCTACTTTACGTCCCATTTCATCTCTCGTTCCAGCCACCTCTTTATCTCGCACTGCAGCCACATCATCTGCTTCATTCCCTCGAGCTCTGGGTTTTTCTCGCTCATAATCGTTTCCCCGTTCCCTACCATTGCGCAACTCTGTTGAATCATCTTGGCCGGTTAGCTTCCGGACACCATTAGCATCTTCAAACTTCCCAGCTTTGCCACCTCTCCCACGGAATTCCTCTCGAGATTCCACTTCCTCTGTGCTGGAACCTTTACGTACTCCCCTGTCGGTCTCTGCTGGAGCACTGTGATCATCCACCGACTGTCCTGCGTGCGAACGTTGCCGGAAGGTCTCCGAGTCATCAGGGAAACGTTGCTTTTCTCTCGGTCGTTCTCTGCTACTGCCAACCGAACCGGATCGACCATCACTCTGAACATTAGAATAATGACCGACGGATTTCTGAGCACCCTGACCGGCAGTCCTTGAATCAGGATAATCAATTCTTTCAGAATCAGTTTTCTCGCTCGAATGACTACCTCTATAGTCCCCACCACCGAATCCTTGCTCACTGCTACGATCCGCTTGCGATGAATCATCGCGCTGTTTCGTTGCACCACTTTGCCGACCCGCCGGACGAATCCCTGATTTCTCACCGCTTCCACCTGATCCCAACTGACTGTCCGTTTCTTGACTGTGTAACAGTCTATTATACTTTCCTTCACGACCGATCTGGTCAGGGGCAGACGTCAGCTTTGACTGATCATAATAACCGTCATCAGTTTGCGCCCTGCCTCGCCCTGCAGGGGCACCATGCCCGTCGTCACTCTGCCTGCTGTCCGCTGCATACTCTGAACTCTTATCCAACCTCTCCAACTTTCTTTCATCCTCGCTTTCCTTCACATCACCTTGCTTACTCCACAGATAATTCTTTCTACGATCACTCTCGGCCGATAGTTCTGCTTCGTGCGGTCTGACCCTTTCATTGCGCACTTTCTCGGCAGAATTTCTACTACTTGATATTCTGCCTTCTTCCTGATTACCCTGGATTCTGCTGACTTCAGGCTCTTCATCCGTCTTCGCATGTCTGTGACCTTCGTCTCTTGCACTGGATTTGACCGAACTGCTGCGTCCACGGTCACTCTCCCCGGACTCAGTGGCAATGAACTTTGGTCTATATTCCTCCCATCCATCGTCACTTTGAGTATGTGCTACATTCACTCCGGATCCACTGGAAGACCTAGAGTCTAACTGCTGACTAGCAGCAGTAGCAGACTTAACGACTGCACTACCTGCAGACGCTCTACTGCCTTCACCTTCTGATGGCTGATTGGGAAAATTCTGATCGCTAATTTCCTCCGGCAGGTCAGGCTGATTGAGACGAGATGCGGCTGATCTGGCATCAGATTGAGACGCAGCTGATCGCAGTGGTAAAACAAAGACAACGAAGGTACAGACACTCTGTCGTTTTCACGTACAGCAAATAACGGAATACAAGCGTTACAGGAAGAATGGACAATGGACATCAGAAGTAATCACATTCGGCTTAACATAGACAAACAATTATCACAAAAAAACTTGCAACTTTAAATATCATTAAAGATATTTTTATCACTCATGAATTAGGCGTACTCACCAATTCTATATAAGAAACATATTAGTACATTTTATTTAAAAGTGTGACACTACCACCACCATCACCAATCATCATCATCATCCATCATCATCATCCATCATCATCATCATCATCAGACTAATGAGATAGTAGAATAGAGCAGCCTATCAAATACTGATAAATTCTTTAAACACATATACCGTAAACAATATATCTTGCAAAACATGACTATCTATGCACTTAAAAGGTGAGTAAAATTTCTAACAATTATTAGGAAGACACAGATGTATCAAAGCATTAGCTCCAACTGAAATTCTAGTAAGAACGCAAACATATTCTATCTTTACATATATGATAACATGATAAATCAATAGTCCAAGACAACCAAGCAGAGTTTCCAAATATTACGATTAAAAAATATTTAAAATCTGAAGCATTTACCGTTTACAACTTCACACTACCAGACTAGACGAGATAGTTTGCAACAGTAAGAGAGAAAGAAACAGAGACATAAATATAATTAGACAGAGAGAGAGAGAGAAAGAGAGAGGCAGAGAGAGATAACTTACTAATAGACTTGCAATCCTGTTCATCCGAGCCATCTTTACAGTGCACGAAACCATCGCAGTGGTCGTAGATTGCAATGCACGGCTCGTCAATGCGCATACACTCAAACTCATACTCTCTGCAGTCTTTCTCTACAAACAACATCCATCAATGCGCATACACTCAAACTCATACTCTCTGCAGTCCTTCTCTACAAACAACATCCATCAATGCGCATACACTCAAACTCATACTCTCTACAGTCCTTCTCTACAAACAACAGTCATCAATGCGCATACACTCAAACTCATACTCTCTGCAGTCCTTCTCTACAAACAAGCAATCAATGCGCATACACTTACTACACATTCACATTCTCTGCTGTTTTTCTATTTCTTCAGCTTTCCCTACCAAGCACAATCATCGATGTTCATATACTCTTAATGTTTTCATATTCATAGAGTCTGTCTATATATAGAGCAATTACATTTTACACATATACAGACATATACATACAATACGTAGGGCCTATAGTTTATAGTATATCATCTCCTCATTGCACACACCCATTACTTAACTATCTAGGCCTATCAATACTTCTTCACATTACCTATGTAAACTTATTTATAGAGATTTAGTTAATCGATTATATCCTTCATAATCACGTAGGCTCCAGACACCTCCAGGATGTTACATCAATGCATTGACGCACCAGCAGCCCAGTGGCAACATTATAGGGAGCTGGTTAATGCGGTCAGAATGTACAAAAAAACTGACCTTACAATCCGGCAACAATGTTCTCGACATTCCGCACACAAAGGTGATTGCTTAATCATTTACACAAATCAAAGCCAGTATATAGTGACACGTTTAAGGACTATGGTCTTGTTACGTCGACAGAGTCCATCATCATTCATGCAAGAATTGTTCAATCTCATTCAGTAGCAAAGTTGGATTGAGTATTACCTGTCTTTTTAATCTGCTAATTGTCGCGCTTTAAACTGCCGACTAATACTGCGGAGCATGCATTTGAAACACAACTACAATTCCACTAGTCACTTCTTAAACTAGTGAGCACCTTCAGCATTTCTGCTTCGAGCAAAGTCGTGACGTCTGGTCCGCATTTTCATAAACAGTTGGAGAAAAAACTGCTGATATTCTAAATTTCAGTGCAAAATGTTGCCTTATTTACCACAAGACTTGGCAATATAACCTACTTTACCATATGACTAGGTGACAATCTAACAGTGGAACAACTTACTGCAATGTGCTCCGAAAGCATGGTAGCCTCGCATGCACGAACAGAAACCATTAATGCAGTCAGTGTTTGGAGCAGAGCATTGACTGCCAGCTGGACATTCACTGAACAGTTCACCTGCAACACACGTACACATGCACAATACATGCACAATACATGCACAACACATGCACAGCACATACACAGCACATACACAGCACATACACACACATACACAACACATACACAACACATACACAATACATACACAACACATACACAATACATACACAACACATACACAACACATACACAACACATACACAACACATACACAACACATACACAACACATACACAACACATACACACACATACACAACACATACACAACACATACACAACACATACACAACACATACACAACACATACACAATACATACACAACACATACACAACATATACACAACACATACACAACAGATATGAATAGACTAATCTTGGACTGAGCTACGATGACATCTAATTAAATGCACACAGTAAGATAAATAGATAAAACAGTACAATTACAGAAACATTTAAGTTTAGCATTTATAACTACTCTATAATAACCAAGTTTGCAGCAAAACTGTACTAGACAGTACATTAAATCATTGTTCAGTTTAATCAGAATAAAGCTTTACATCATCAGTCCTGACTGTACAAGACATGAAAACAGATGACTGAAAAACTTAGGATAAGAAACTTAAGAAGAAAATTGTCAGCTGGACAGACGGGCACCGCTGGAATTGAAATAATCTTTTCTGATTTCAGCAATCAATTTATTAGAAGATTTCAGTGAAAATGTGTTGAACACCAGAGGGGGTTTAAGCCCATGGATAATGATGATGAAAACAACAATGATGGTGAAGAAAGTAGACCCATTCCACTGATCATCTGTTTGAGTATTCTATTTTTCAAACAGTACATATTTACAAAGTGCATTACATCCAATGATACGTATCGGTTCTATAGATATAACACAAACTTGTACTATCAAAGCACACACACAATTTGTGGACGTTTGTCTGCCTCACCAAATCTTTCAAGCACCATAGTCGGCTGGTTCTCTCATCTGTCACGTTATATCCAATTTCAACCCCTAGTTCTACCAATTTTCTGTCCATAAATACGAACTAAAGGGGTTCAGTTATGGCAACTACTAACCTATACAGCTCCAACAATATGGAATAACTTGGATTCTTGTCTGACCTGTAACATCAAGATTCATCAAAAATACAATAATTTTTTTTACTAGTGCGATAGAAAATAACTTTATTTGATTTACCTGGAGAATAACCAGGTGCTGTTGGTTTCGGAGCCATGGCTGTTGTCTTGGTTGTCGTTTCCGACGATGTGACAAGTCCTTCAAGGTCATTTGCATGTCGCTGCCCCTCAAGTTCTTTTTCTGGCTCTTTCTCTGATTGGACAGTGCCTCGTGATGGAAACTGTGTCACCGCAAAGTCAGCATTTGCACTGAAGAGACAGACATTCGGCTGACCACAGTCGAAGAGATAGCAGGCCATTTCAGACTCCTAGTAACAATCAATCAACAAAGTATTACCCGTTCATGAGCCACATTTCAAGAAAACATAACAAGTTAAATAACATCAAGTTGCCTCTCCCCGTTATGGCTAAGGTGCCAGCAGCAACATACGCAATACACACTTCAGCTGTCCAATACAATTTAGCTCTAGTTGTTTATTTAGTAGTAATGCAACAGTGGGTCATGACGGCTTTCGCAGGTTTGCGTTTCATGCTACCAACTTAACACAAAATTTGGCTAGTAGCCTACCACATTATAATGTCATATACTATTAAAGTACAAAACGTGTAACATGTGAATGTAATATCATGTTTGTTTGATAAATAACATTTTATACATTATTAACTAATACTTGTATATTGTGTATGATATGGACAATTGGACATAGAGGTTGACGCCTGCGTCCATAAGCCCGTTACGTTACGATAATGTTTACTTGCTTATTATGATATGGACACTGAGACACCTTGTCTAATTCCATGCATGTATACACGTTATATTATGTTATGTTAAAAATAAACTGCATCTTCTACCGTTTTAGAGGATTCTATTTTTCAGAAAGTACATTCGTAACACTTTTCAAAATAAGCTATGTTTACTTAAACGTGTGATGACTTATGTTAAACTGAAGGGTTTATAGGTTTGAAAGCAGGATTTGTACGGTTTAAAATAAAGTCCGCTTAAAATGCGTAAATTAATGCGGATTGCGGAAACGCTCAAGTTTCCAACCGGAAATAAGTGCCTATAAACCGTTTTGAAAGTGTAGCTCCAAAATGGATCTATCGGCACCAATTTCTGCAGTTTAGGTGCTAACAAATTTCCATACTTTTGCAATTCGCATTTTAGATTCATCTTCAACATAAGGCTCATATGATTAATTGGGTAGTTTATATGGTTCAAAGTACGGTTTATGTAGCGTAAAGAAAGAGGGTGAATCCAAAATGCGAAACACGAAATGCGATTTTCAAGTGCAAAAAATTTCGATGACTAATATGCGAAAATGTTTGTGAATCAAATCGGTTTTGATTTGCGTACGAGACGCTTAATTTGCGAAACGAAAAATGCGAAATATTTAAAATTATTTTGAAATTGTTCTTCAATTTCGGGCGTTCCGCGTTCGATGAGTTGGTCGACACTTTCTATTTTGACCAAAACTTTTAAAATATGATCTATTTACATAAAATTAGCGAGTTAGAACGTGTCGACATAAAGACATCTTCAGTTTTGATTATTATGTGTTTCGTCTCGTCCGCGATTGACATCGTTGGAACGTGTCAATCGAATTAGGGAACGCATTTTTCAAGCTGACTTAAGCTTGAAAAAC
The DNA here is from genome assembly GCA_034694885.1 of Buchholzia appendiculata. Classification (NCBI taxonomy): domain Eukaryota; kingdom Metazoa; phylum Annelida; class Clitellata; order Enchytraeida; family Enchytraeidae; genus Buchholzia; species Buchholzia appendiculata. Next base: position 10,767 of record JAQFYQ010002063.1, read on the forward strand.
AATTTTAAAATGAATTTAAATATATTTTTTCGCATTTTCCGTTTCGCAAATTAGGCGTTTCGTCGACACTTCTAAACCGCTTTGTTTCGCAAAGATTTTCGCATAATAGTCGTCCATAATTTTCGCACTTTCGCATTTAGCATTTTAGGCAGACCCGCGTAAAGAAGGGTTGGAAATAGAATTATATGCAACTTATATATTCTTTCGTTTGTAAATAGAATCAAATACCTAAATTAAATATCTTGAAAACGGTAGAAAGATAAAAGGCCCATTTTGTACCAATAAAAGATGGAAAAAGGACAAGCATACGACTCAAGCTTACTTTAGCCTTGACGACAGCTGTGTTACACTGCTTATTCTCGCAGCACTTCCTAACGCATTCGCTCGGCTCAGCCATATCCACCAATGACTGGATAAACACGGCGCCGCGATTCATGGAATCTTTCGTCTTAATTATTGATCCGGTTTTACGGCGAGCCACTGGACAGTCATCAGACGAATCATCGCTTCGTCCACGTCCCACTCCGAGTCGTTTTTCTATGGACTCCATGATGTTAGGATTATCCAGAAGTTCCAGTAGGTTCGACTGGTTGAGTAGCTTGGCGATAGTATCATCGACGCTTGGATCAAAGACCTGTTCATCCTCCCCCCGACGTCTCAACGCACCGGCGTACGAGACAACGACGAGAGTTATAATTAATACCCAAGTCACGTGATCCATCTGTCCGGATAAACAACGAACAGCGAATATCTTTCACAAAATATTGTTCGAGATAATTTCGCAAAATTTTTTGTCAACAAATCGCCATTTTATTTATTCAACGTGTTTCGTTCATTTTTACCGCACGTATATTCTCAATCTGGATTCACTTTGGTATGGTGAGCCATCTTTGATGTGTTTCAAATTCAGTCTACTTTCTAGCCTGCAAAATCATAGCAGCCCTTTTGTAAACATAGTTCTGAGGAGTATCTTGAAACAATCGTGCCCACATTTATTACAACCCCGGCCGTTTTACAGAACATGATATCAAATATGAACAATGCAAACTGGGAAACGTACGAACGTATCACAGGATACATTTAGCGCAGACTTGTCAGTTAAGATGGCAATGTCTGCTGGTCCAAGACAATTGGATCAGCAATTGTGCAATTGGACCATCTGCTTTCATATTCTTCTCGTCCGAACTTAATTCAAGTCCGCGTGTTCAATTATAATTGCCAGATCTTTACGTCTCATCCGGGCTTCTGTTCAGATTCAACTCACGAACTCGAACAAACACATAGTTAAACATGCCGTCGACTGCTAACTACTCATACCTATACCAGTAGCTCAAATTCACTACAATCTTCAGTCTTTCAGAGTCGATGCTGATGAAACACAAGAAACACGCAGAAACACAGACATACACACAATCATCATCATCGTCGTCATCATCATCATCATCATCATCATCATCATCATCATCATCATCAT
>JAQFYQ010002064.1:0-12240 GCA_034694885.1 Buchholzia appendiculata
AGGGAGAGAGAGAGAGGGGGAGAGACAGAGAGAGACAGAGAGAAAGAGAGAGAGAGACAGAGAATTAAGGACGATTCCGTGCAATTGATAAAAATCACAAATCACAGACATTTAATTTTGTTGCAACTTTAGCTAAGATATTTTCAGAGCCGTGTTTCAGATGCAGGGTAAATATAAAGCATAATAAATATATAAAGCATCATCTTAATTTCAATGATTTCACACAAACTCGGAAAGTTACTATAAAACTGTGACTTCATTATATAAATAACGAGAGAAAAATGCATGCTTTACCATTCCCTGACCTTAGAAATATTTAATTTGCCTTTAAAAAATGTCTCTAATAATTTGTATTGCCCATTTAGAAATAGTTCTATCCCTGAAAGCGCATGGCTTGTCATGGTATCGAGAAAATGCCTTACATTTGAGACAACACAAAAATAGTGCATTAGTCCTCCTTTACCTCGAGTAAAATCCAAAGTAATGTTTAGCATTGCCACAGCATTTTCAAATGTGTCTTTTCCTTGTCATGACCTTGACAAAATGACGCGATCCCATCACCGGTGATGATACAATAATTAGTGTCCAAGTAGGCCTATACACGATCACAAATATCCCATGCTAATCAAAAAGAATTCGACCTATTTGCTGATTAAAGCACACGCTAAGATAAAGAAGCAAAGACATTTTTCACAACTGAAAATCAAATTATTTGGTTCATACTGTAATGTACGTGATTCAATTGCTAAATCATTGTTGACATTGATTAAATAAGGAACACTGTAGCCAAAAAGTTGAAAACAGTAACCATAAAATGCATTAATTATGGTTGAAATTGGTGAAAGGGCCAAATCACTGGGGGTAAAAGTCCGAGGACTGGGGGGCAAATTGGGAGGACTGCGGGGCAAATAGACCACTTTGGGATGCGTGCTCTAGTCGATCATGTATCTATGTTTAAATGACTCGTGGGTGTCATGCCTGATAAATAGCTATGAATTGCGCATTAACTTCATATTTCTTAAAAATTACATATATCTGCCATGCCGAAACTTAATCGTTCGTGCAGTATGCGATTGCGTGCAATAATTTGAGCTTCTTCATGCATAATTCTATTCTGGGACGAAATCTGAAGCGTTAGTGCGAAATTCATAGGCATTTTATACAGTACAAGAGGATTTTCTGCAACTCACAGCTGATAAAAACATAGAGTAGATAAGCTATAGAAGCCTTATCCCAAAGTGGTCTATTAACTTGAAACAAACAAATATAAATAAATGTGAACAAATATTCTATGATTTTAAGTAAATTATTTGGATCATTACCATAGTCATTTATCATTCAAACTGGCATTGTCCAAAAATAGCGATGGAGGTAATCAAGGTGGCATTTACGTTACCAAAATAATTCCATATAAAATGACAAGTATGGAATAGTTCACAAGTACTCAGAGTAATGTAAACTCTGCAGAATATATGCATGTGACATTTAGGATTATTTATTCAGGTACAGCTATATCGCCGGATGCCCTTCCTGAAGTCCTTTCCTAACACAAGTAGGCAGTACGATGATCTATGGCACAAACAGCATTGTTGAGAATGTTAAGTGCTACGAAACAAATCTATTGCTTGGCCACACACCACTGGGCCCGTTGCCATTTTGCCTATCAACTCGAGTTCTACTAGAAATATCACAAACAAACAAATCTGCATATCAATGCTGAATATTTTAATATCGATAATTTGCATATACATTTCTACACAGTTCGACAATGGCACAGAGATGCAAAGATATAAATAGACGACACAGATTGACACATACAGACACATACATACACAGATACAGATACACATACAGTTTCACAGGCTTGAAGAGTGATAATTGCCTAACATACACGATAGCACTGGCTCCAGCAAATTGCTTAGCATCAAGTTTTTCACACATTTCTACAGGAAGGAAAACGACGAAGACGATTTAAAGCATGTAAAATAAGCAAACACTGGATACTTCATGTGGCCTCCCAGCCAACAGCCCATCTCACACATGCTTTAACCTTAATGTTCTATATTTGACACTCGTGAAGAACCTGGAATTGTCGTCTGTCGGGATTCTAGTTACACACCGTACGTTACAGGCTAATATAGTGTCACGCTTAGCGAGCGAGCAAGAGAGAGAGAGAGACAGAGAAAGAGAGAGCGAGCGAGGGGGCGAGAAACAGAGACAGACAGACAGAGAGAAACAGAGACAGACAGGCAGACAGAGAGAGACAGGCAGACAGAGAGACAGACAGACAGACAGAGAAACAGAGACAGACAGAGAGAGAAGGAAAGCTCATATAGATCGAAAAAAATAAATGTAATAAGTTAGAACTGGTGGAATACTGACGGGATGTGGCCATTCCATTTATAACATTTCAGCAGAATGCCATGATTCATTTGCGACACTGTCACAATTCATCGCAGTTACGTGTAAAACTCACAATCGAAGACGGCTATAAATAATTTATTAAAACGACGCCATCACTCGATCAAAATTTCCTAAAACGGCACGAAGAAACACACCGTTTCTGTTACAAAAATATTTACAAAGACCCGTCACAGAAATACACCCAATTAGGCTGCTAGAAAATTTCCTCCGTTTTATACAAAAAAACAATACATTTTAAAATACATAAAGATACCTGAATATTACACGTACGATTGTGCACCCGATAATTTACATTAAATCAATACAATGAACTTGGGGTTCGAGGAAAAGGCAACCCACAGCCCCAACTAACCAACAGCAATAAAAGCCTTAAATAAATATTCATACGTCATAGCCTAGTGGAACATACTGTACATACAACCTTGATTAAATATGACATACACTTGATCAACATGCACAATAATAACACATAGCTAAAATGAAATTATTCCTAACAATTAAAAACAGCGCGCAGAAACGTGTTTCAATAGGTGATTAGCATCAGCCTTACAGGTTCTAGGCTCCCACACACACACATGCAGTGTATCACACACATTTTGCAATCATCAACAGTTTTTCTACCACGATTAGATTTTTACCACATAGAATTGATGAAGCACAGAGCACGAATCAGTTGCAACACGGCCTTAGAGAGCTCATCACACATTTGAGCCCCGGATTGTCAGGAAAGGCACACACGACGCGTGCACAGTAAATGCTCACACGGCGCACGCACAGGAAATGCTACATACGACACACTACAAGTGCGTCGTATATAAGGACACTGTGAATTGTATCAGACTAGGTCCATACTGTTTATACATGCGTAACCGTGTGGCTAACTGGTAGTACAATCATCTATGCGCATGCGCCTAACTGGTACTACAATCTCTATGCGCATGCGATTAACTGGTACTACAATCTCTATGCGCATGCGATTAACTGGTACTACAATCTTTATGCGCATGCAGGTCCACAGTTCAAGCAAATTTGACCTTTGTGTCATCTAGAACTATCTACAACGCACACGAATTGGCAAAATTCATAAAAAATTGATGAATCATTTGAACAATCATACTTAAAACGTATGTCCATTACTCAAACAAGCAGGCAACATGCTCAAAGCAACAGGATGTCACATGCACTCACCTCATCTCCAGGTGGCAGTTTTGCATGCCTTAATTATTGTCAGATCATCTTAATTATTCATTTATTATGTTTACGAGAACGATTTGAAGCATTAAATAAGCCTAATATATATTTATCGTTGCGAGAAGCAAAGACAATAAGCTGCCGTTAAACAGATCTGCTTATGTCAGGATATATACAGTAAAAACACATTCAGGACCGTAGCCAGAATGCCATTTCGGTGGTGAATTGGGCGTGGTGATGACGAAGATGGAAAAACGCATGAATTTAGGAAAAAATTCAGCATTACATGCCTACTATACGTGCAACATTAATTGCTGGATTTGAATGTTTCTTCGTCGTATTTCATTCATCTGATTGTATCTATTTGCATCGGTATACCAGCGCTGTCCACTAACAAAAAAACAATAAAAAATAATCAAACTCAAGTGTTACGACGTTTATTTAAAGATACAAAATAAATTTCCTATTTCTACCCCGTTTCATTGTCATACAATCAATGCATTTCCAAATAAATACAACAATAACAACGAGTGGGTGTACAATAATAACGTTACAGAACATACGATAAAATTTGCTCATTATAAAATCATAACTTAAATAATCATAATAATCGTTCGTCGATAGCATCATCGACATCATAAGATGATTATACAAGCAATATCGACAGTACATTTAGCGAATTTATCGACAACATCAAAAGTATCAAAACCACACAGTATCCTAGAGTATCAAAGCATCCTACTGCATACAAAGTATCTCTGGGATACAAACCCGAGTACACGATACATTGCACGAGAGTTGTAGTAGGAATAAAATGAGAGAAAACTAAAACACATGCAAAAACGAACAACACATAACATTTGCCCTACTAGTGCATATATTATATACCGATACACCAGTGAAACATAATTGTACAATTACAGCACAAATAACACATGTTTTTATAGACAAAATAATCTACAGCACGTCTCATAAAACATGCCTGCTGACCAGCCAACAACGAAAAAGCTCCACTGACAACCAAATTTCATCAAATCAATGACTATTCTCATATCTAGCACAGTTAAATTAACACGACAACTGGCCACAAATAATACTACAAATTCGCCTATCCATCACAGCTATATTGGTTTCAATACAGAAGCAATTTAACACAAATGTTCATAAACCAACATCAACCAAATTTAAAACTGATATGTAACAAGACAGAACCAATGGAATAGTTATGCATAGTTTCAATTATTCTCCGATTAAATAGAAAGACATTACCCTTGTAACCAAACAGTCTAATAAGGATGAAATCAGCACGACAAGAAATAAGATTTATCGACTTTCTGCACTACAAGTGCTACATTGTATTTCATTTGGAATATTACTTTAACAACTATATATAAATTACTGTATGGCAGCAAATCTATCAGGAAAAACGAGTCATATCCCCATCACAGGAATCAAGCTAGTAACTATTAATTCGAACAATACCCAAGTCAGTAACTCAATCTGTATCACTAACTCTATACTAAATCACGTCTCAGAATGCTGGTAAACTTTCAAGCAGGCATGACCAATCACTGTCAATTAAATCAACAGTAATAGTGTTCACATCAAGCACCCATTATAGAGTAATTGAAGCAAAACTTTATGCCTGGATGCCATTCCTTACGTAAAACTCTTTATTTGTCCAATCAAGGTGTACAAGAAGGATCACTACAGTATGCACAGCCTCAGAGGGCTACACCTGAAATAAATAAAGCAACTATACACAGAATACATTCACGCCTACTATCAGAGATAGAGAGCACAGCTTGTACTTTCAGCTATGTATTTTCTTTATGCGCTAAGACAACAGCATGATAATACAGTGCAGAGCACTAGCACAAATGCATTAAAATCTTCAAGGGAAATTGTTAAGGACTAAAATAAAGTTAAATCATCTTATATATACACACATATTTACAGAACCAGTCTTCACTGTTTACCGTATGTACACAAGTGGCCGGACAGAAGTCGGCGCATGAATTTTATTTTAAAAAAACTACTTGAAAAATATACAGATATAAATAACCTCTACGAGAACTGTTTCACAGTAAAAGTCCATTAATTTTAACTTGCAATGTGATGCAATGCTTCAAAGTTAATAAACAGAAATTGTATTGATGCAGCATCTGGGCTACTGAGCTTATGTAAAAAAATGAGCAAAATGCTTGACGAGGATGAGGGCACACAGGGCCACAAGAGTAACCATGTGCGGGCCACAGGAGCACACGTGCCACACAAGCAACCAGCACGGCAACATAAAAGCAACCATGCAACCAGGCCACAAAACCACAGGTTCACACAATCAAAGGGTCCTTGGTTCCTTTAATGGCATGAAACGTGAGAGGAACGTAAGGAAACTATGACCTTACTTATACACTTATATGTTGCTTATGTATTTGATAACAGTAAAAATAATATACTGTATTTTTCCTCGCATTTCTGTTCAAAAGAAATAACTACACTGTTAAATCTTTAGATGTCTATTACAGTAAACTTTAGCTGTGTATTAAAACAATTTTTATAGCATCCAATGAATAGAGATCATTAACTTAATTTTTAATACCCACATTACATATATAAAACAGTATCTTTAAGACGGCAATGATTTCATCAACCTCAACAGATAAACCAAATGTTATTATACATTGCAAATGGCATTTACAAATAGCACACAATCAAAAAGAATACATTTTATACAGTCGCAACATACTGATAACTATTACAATGAAGTTATTCCGACTTGTTTTGAACCATGAAAGATTTCAGTTCCCAAGAATCGACAATGCAATTTCAAGAATCATCAGATTCTGTGTTCACTAGTTGTTATTCAATACTCGTCTCATTAAACTGCCTTACTGTGGAATAGAAACTTAACGAACGATGAAAAACTTAGCACCACTATAGACACCAAACTCACGAGAGAATCCATGACATGAGATAAATTACAGAACAATACCACGACTAGCCAACCGAAGTCAAAATAATTTTTCTCTAGACTCCTTTACAGCGACTGATACATTTCAAGCATTTCCTAACATCAAAGCAACTTCACCTATGTAATTAAGATACAAACTTGTACACATCTGTTCAGTTGATCTCTACAGAATTACATCAAGGTCAACTGGAGTTTGAAACTCAACAAAAACTAGAAGCACGATCATTCTAACGATTAAACATCATTGTAATGTTACTATATAATTCACTAAAAGCGCCTTCATCACTATATAATATAGGAATCAAAGAATCGTGCTGCAACAGTCATGGAAACAGGCGCCGAAATACAACAGATTTATGACTGTGCAAACATGCAGACATTGCAATATCAAACAAAATTACTTTCAAGTTTAAATTCTGTAATATCGTTCTAATTAAAATGAAATTTATAGTTCGTATTAAAATGAAATTTATACGTGTTAAAAATGATTTTAACAATTCTGAACTTTTAAGGAGAAACTTTGCGTTTAAAGATAATCAGCCTCATAATAATTGTAGTTAAATTTAAAGTGTACATTTTAGTTAAATTATATTAAAATTCTAGATTTTAAACACTTTAATTTGAACAAATTAAATAAGTTATTACGATATTAGCCTATACATGCATATACAAGCTGTACTTTAATCTTAGAATTGGATTATAAATTTGAACAGCATATCAGCAAACCCGCTTAATGCCTTACGCATTAATTTTCCTCCTAATACACACAGCATTTACACTAGACACATACGATCTATCGCGCTGAAGCTATAGCAAAAATATTTACATAAAGCCACTCGCTGCCAATAAATAGTTATCAGAAATTCAACTCGTTTTGCTCATTGCTTCGATTTAAATAATTCTGCAAAATGACCAAACTGTAATTGTAATTATAATCACAAATATTTTCTCAGACCTAGCAGAAGGAGAACAGGCTATCACATGCTCGGTACTGATGACAATAAGAACGATAGAATTTATTCAGCAAGAAACAGACACCCAGTTTCAAGCTAGCAGATCATATACACATAATCAGCGGCATAACTCGCATAATTATACAAGCAAACGTTACAGCACATCGAGGTATACGACTAACATTTGGATCAACAAATCTTTTAGAGAACAATGTGAGGTATTACAGCAATAATGAAGAAGCACATCTTTTCACATCGAATATCACTAATATTTGATAATTTAAACTTGATATCTAAATATCAATTAACAGCTGACCTGTTAATAACGACACAATTCAAATACATAGCAATGCTTCTTCTGTGCACAACATTGGCAGCAAATACACAACAATGAAATAAATAATTTATAACAAATACAAACAATACAGCGGAAATTTCCTAAAACTCGTGTTTGAAAACACGTCGCGCGAATCACGGACAACGCAGTCCGACAACTCTGTAATAACAATCGTAATTCTCCTAGTAGTGTTGCAGTTTCCTATTCGTCGGAAAACCGACCAATCAGTAGTCCTCGTCTGAGATACGAGACTGAACTGATAGAGGTGAGGTGTCGCCGGGGTCGGAGGTCGCACGGCTTACGATGCCGGAACTCTCGCAGCTCTCCATGCAGTCGTGCATCTCCTCGCACTTGCCCACCAGCAGGACGCTCGAATACCCTTCCTCCTCGCACTGGTCCAGCCCAGACAGACACTCGGACACCTTGGTGAGAAGAAGAGTCGTCTGGTCTGGCCAGGATGCCTGCACCGCCGAGGGAGGAGAAGCTGACGACAGACAAGATGAACTGATCTCCGAGAGGACCGTGGAAGAAGTTCCTGAAGAAGTGTACGAAGGAATGACAACGCTGCTGCCGCGAGATGCTGGGACAGAAGAGGAGGATGAAGAGTAGGTGGATTGTTGGGCGGACGCCTCGGCTGATCTGAGAGAAGAGCAGACGGCAAGGAGAGAGGACCAGAGTGGACACGGGCTCTGATGGCAAGGTCTGCTGGGCTGGATCGTTGCAAGGATGTCACGGTTACGCCCGATGTATTCCTCACCGCAGCATTGCACCAGTCTATCACAGGGGAACACATAACACAATGATTAACTTTCATGTTTACAAGATGGTGATGATGATAAAAATGATGACAAGTTCTTTGAATAACTACATAATGACTTCAAAGACTGATATAATAAAATAATAAAATAATTTAAAGTCAAAATGTTAGAAAAAATTAGTAAAACAAACGATTGTAAACCTATTTCCTAGCAAAGCCAAAATGTCTATTGCACTTAGCCTCTAGATACCCCAGATATTAAATAATTACTCAATTTATCAGTAATTGTACTTAACCACGGTCATAATAATTAAACATTAATTTGAATGCAAAAATATATATATTTCTATACAAAACTGAGCAAAACATTTGAGCGCAACAACATTTATCTACTATTCTAATATAATGGTTTATATACACAAGATTTCACAACATGCTTCAGAATTTGTTACATAAGCCACGAATACAGCAGTCATAGGCTCATACCAGCATCACCGCATCGACGGCTGAGCTACACAATATTTGATGAACCAGGTAGTTTGGCTCAATAGGGAAGTTCAAGAAGTCAATGAAACCAATCAACAACTACTTGTAACACCAAGATTAAACATTTTGCCTTTTAGTTATATACAGTATATATATATATGTAAATAACTGACATATTCAACTAAGCATAAATATAGTTTCCGCATCAAACCATGCCGACAACTTTTTATGCCACTTAGATTCCGTACAAATTCATGATCTAAATCATCAGCAAAACAGTCTTCAAATCGGCAGAAAGCTGTGTCATCTTACCTGCTGTAGTATTCCCTGTCGATGTACGACCACGGCTCCTGAGGTCCGTGTCGTGGCTTGAAGCGCTTTGCCTGGTAGGCTTTACGCTTGACACGCATTATCTTCCAAGTGCACTCATCGTCATCAGCTGCAACACACACAGGCATAATATTACATAACATAATATAATGTCAATATAATAACTGTTATATACTGGTAATATACTGTTAATGATCAAGTTTAAACAGTGTCGTCAAAATGTTAATCAATGCAATAATGCTCAAATCTAATCAAATCTAACAAGCACAAAGATAATTTTTTAAATAGATAAGCCTGATCTAAAGTGATATAATGAACAGTTATTTTTCCGACAGAAATATAGAAAAGCAGACAAAAGTTGAATTCCGCAAAGTACAACAATTATGCTAGACGTTACACACACAACTCGCAATATCTGTTCTAAGTACATCCAAATACAGCTCACATCACCCATCAGATCTATAACCTATCAAACTAAAATGTATATTGTATAAAAAGATATGAAAAATATTAACAATCGATAAACAATATCACAGGTACTTACAATCCAGCATGAAGCTGCGATTGGTCGACTGTTTTTGTACGGCAGCTTTGATTGGTCCTCTGGCACTAGAGTTAGCGTAACTGCCTCTGCTGTATTTAGACGCGTAGATAGCTTTTCCATCTGAGCCGGAGCGGTGGCTGCCTCTGCTGCTGGATGATGATGGGGAGTGGTCGAGGGCTGAAGACTTTCGGAATGGCTTCGGCTTTGAGCCTGGCCCAACGCGTGAATCTATTTTCTAGAAACAAACAATTATGATCATTGTACATCATAGTAACGAACACTGATAGCAACACTCGTCACCTTTTAACACGATGGTTTACCCAAGCATGCTGACAGTTATACCACAAGCCAAGTTTTCCACATCTTCATGACCGTTCTGTATCATCAAATTAGAATCAAGGCTAGACATGCTAAAGATGACTGAAATATCACAACATCGCAAAACTATTCCCATCACCATTTTGGATTTAACCAAGTAACATTTGACAGACGGACGCACCCTTGCTGACGCCAACAATCTTGTCGTCAATCTAGCCGACAAGAAACATGACATTGCCAGAGTCTGAGAAACATGATATTGCAAATATGTGCCCGAGTTTTTAAAAATTGACCTTGGGCGCACGTACCATGTAGCAAACTGCCTACAAATATATTTCATTCTGGCACATTCATCTGTGCAACATTTTTTCCCCAATGCTATTGAATATTTCACCTTCGCCCATTTTAACTTCCTACTTGAATATCCATATCGTAGCAATAATACTAATTTAAAAAAAAATAATTCTCACTTATTTTGATATCTTAATCAATACAAGGATATTTCAGTACCGTACGCTTCATTTAAATATTCCAGCCTGCCCAGTTGAAAGCATGATCTTGTATGAATAAAATGTGTTCAAACGTCAGCACCAATCGCTCGCAAACATCTCGCATCTTCACTACGTTACGTCACCCAGTAAACTAAAACACTTACATGTGACCAGTTCTTGATGCCGGACATCTTGTGAGGGTTCTTGCGGAAACGTTTCACGATGAGCACGCATGAGTTGCAGATCCAGCCGGAGCGTTCCTTGCTGGAGACGAGGAAGCACGCCTCGAACGTGTTCTCGTATCGGCGACTGTTCGTGAACCGCGAGCTCGAAGACTTTGTACGACAGATGCAGCAGCCGGCGCTGTTGCGATACATGACCTTTGACGTCGCCATCGCTCACCTGCACACGGCAATACAGAAAGAACATTCAGTACTTGAAATTAATTACTGCATCTATTCTAAACTAGAGTATTTTTCAACGCGTATACACCTACTTATTATAGCTTATACTTTTACTGAAACTGAAATTAACGTTAAGTATTTATCCACTGAAGGCACAATATAGCCTTTTTGTGCTGACGTGCCGTTAAACACCAATCAATCAATCAACGCATATACAAATGGATGAGGATCATTGCACGTCGAGGTCATCGCTCACACTATGGAAGTACATTGTATACAAATATAACTCATAAAATTCCTATGAAACCTTAACATACAAATGCGATTGCCATATTAAACATGTATCGCTCTCACGAAGAAAAAACCACCGATCAAATACAGCGATAGAATATATGGGAAAGATATCATTGAAAGTTCCTACGATGTATAAACAATTGTCATAATAGGTAAACCAACAAGAATAAATCAAGTCAGCAATGATTCATCCAGGATTTGCTGCCACCTTGACAACATCGGGTGCGTTAGAAGTGATGTACATAATTATACTGACTGGCGAGACAATCACACCCTACAAGCTAACAGCTAAAGTAATGATCACAAACAACATACACCAAATGCAACAACAATCTTGAGTGCTCCAGTTCAAGGTTTCCACAGGATTGAGCATGCTAACATTATGTACTATCATTGGCAGATAATCTAGAAACCCTTAGGGATTAAAAACTTGAGGAGGCATCGAGTTCTGACCAAAAGTTCTGACACAGCAACCAATGAACCTCGCTGGAACCCAAGTAGATTCTAATCTCATAGCACTGACACACAGCTACCAATGCTACCACTATTTCACACAAGCTGGAGCTAAGCCGCTACCGTGGCAGGAATAATGGATTACAGACATTCCGGCTGGGATACGCCTAGACAACAACGTCACGCCCACAAGCAGCGGGCAATTAAATATCATTTATACAAGCTGAAGCGTAGCGGCCCTTGAAACCGGACCCCCAGGAGAGAATAGAGAGATAGAGAGGAGA
>JAQFYQ010002065.1:0-12238 GCA_034694885.1 Buchholzia appendiculata
TGTCTGTCTGTCTGTCTGTCTGTCTGTCTGTCTGTGCATAATTTAATACTCTACACAATTCGTATATAATCTAAAGTAAAAGTTTTGCGATTACTTCAATTTTATTTGAAATAACAGAATTCAAAATTGTAGATGACAAATTCTTGTAGTTGCTACGACAGATTATGTTTCACTTGTTATGTTTCTCTGTATGGCGTGTTAAACACTGTAGTTGATTGAAAGTGCTCTGTCCGAAGACAGGTGCACACGTTGGCACACGCGATAATTCCACTCATCCACTAGGAAAATTATGTGAACACACGTGGTTTCCCGTTGCCTTACCGTGCAAATAATACAAATCTAAGCCGCTTAACACGTCTTTATAATAAACACGTCTTTAAATAAAAAAGTAAACATAATGTGTTTACTTTTCTTTGAGAATTTTTGCATTTCGCAGCTTCGTATGCGGCCCAATCATGAACTGGTGGCCACATTCGTGTTTGGGAATTTGAACTTAGGCGTCTCTTGTGCAGCAAGACGTCGCCATTAAGCTGAACACCACTGTCACATCAACGGACAGTACCCGCTGATTGTATTATTAAAGTGTGGATCGTCATTAAATTAGTATTTTGTTCGAGTTTCTTTTTCAAGTTTGCACTGCCAAAATGTGAAAAAAATTATGTAGTTACAAAGTTTACGACAATGCCTGAAGGTAGAACAATCCCGAACAAAATTCCAGAGTCAAAACCGTCCAGTCAAAAGATAACCGCCCGGATAACAACGTTATAATATTTATATCAATGATTATTCCTACCTTTGAGTTCTTAGGAGGGAATTATAATATGGGAATTTATATCATTGGTTTGATTGGCGAGTTTATTCGGGCTGATTTTATTTGGGGTGGAGGTTTCCACTCATCTCAAAACTTAGGCACTTGACATTGAGTTTTGAATGAACTTCATAGTAAAAACATCTGCTGGGATTTTGTACAACAAAATATTTGAAAATCACGGCATCATTGACACCTTTCACTCCTTTCAAACTTTTGCGTTTTATTTTAGTTATTTCTTTTTTCGGAACTGTATGCACAATTGCACATGTGCAATTTGGACAAGCAATTGAACGTGTGCATATATAATATTGAGTTAACATGTTTAAATTTTTTAAGTATTATACAAAATTGAGCTGGTAAGGTTCTCTTGAAAACGTAGTCGCAAAAGATTTCGGTCGCAAAATTTCATCGAGTCCGTTTGAAGTTTTGACGTAAAGTTAGGCCTGAAAGGAGTTTTAATGACTCTGTGTCTCCTTAATAGTAAAATGCATTTTTTCGCGGAATTTCAATGAAATTAATGTTGACCATCATGTGAGTTTAACAGTTCAAAATTGTGGTATTACAACGAATAAATGCTTAGATAATTTGTACACAAACAAACAGTAAAGATAAAAAATAAACGATATTTGCTTAGGAATTAATACAATTCAAACACTGTTGATAAACAGCAATCAACTGAATTGTTTTGGCACAAAACTTACTCTCAAATATCCATAGAAATATTGCTTTTCTCCGTCTGACTTTCATTGATTTTTCGCGACAAAATTTACGCACTCTTTTCTCAGCCGTATGACTGTGGTAGCGCGACGTAGCGGCCTCTAGCCGTTCCTTCTCTGTCTGTGTGCGCAATCTAGCGAGCGATAAGCTCAGAACTTACGACGCAATCCACATGGACAACAAGGAGTGATAGTGCTATTGGTCGTTTTGCAAGAGCCGTAAAACAACGGCAGCAACTCCAAACTGTATTATACCAGTAAATCTGTAAGAGCAGATTTACAAAAGGCGCCATTTTGGCGTCTTCTCGATTGTGTTTTTCTTACATGAAACTGTTACTTCTTATGGTAGATAAGATTAAAGTATATGCGACGATATAGTATTATGTTATCATTGGAACTATGGAAAAACGACAGTCTACAGATTGCTATTACTGGTCTTTGCGAATAGAAGTAGATACATAGCTAACTGGCAGCGTATAAATTAAGTTTCCCAAATATAGGGAAGATCAGACCATGCCTTGGTTATAAATAAATTTTGTCATGGCTTAATCGATTTCACTTCTATAAAACGATTCAGTGGCAGCAGCTTCAACTATTCACCTGTAAATGAAAGAAAATCAACAAATGTTAGAAAACCGTATTTAACTTAAAAAACCTTACGGTCCTCTAACATCTACTGATTTTGCTGAATGATAAAGTAACAAAAAATTCTAATTTGACAAATGAATACGCGCTTCTGCTTCGATGACGTAATCACGCAATTTGACGCGAAGCGAAGTGTTGTGTACACCGTGGTTACGCCGGTAGGTCAATATTATCTCTGGCTATGCCTCACCTCAAATGATCAGATCTTTCAGACATATTGCTGGTGATATAGTTGAGACGTTAAGTTAAAGAATTAAATGTTTAGGCCGCCTGTATTATGGCTGTGCAGTATTATGTCCAGAGAGCAGAGACGAGTAGGAAAATATATAGTTAAGGCAGAATTTGACACGTTTGCTCGCTGACTCTAACCCTGGCCCTACTCGTAGTAACAATGACCATAAGTCTGGCCTCACCTCATAATTATATATGATAAAGCGTTGTTGAGTACCACAATTCCGTGATGATTCAATCCTGTTTAAACATATTCAGCTAAGATTTATTACCATTGGCTGCTGGACTGTACTACAAAGGTTACGTGTCTCTATACCTAGTTTCGCTCTATTTAATTCTGTGGAGACTAGTTAAATGCGCACTGATTTATTAGAATTCTAATGAACAGTAAGTGCATACGACTGGCTTTCTCTTGCATTCTATTACGGACAGAGCCTAATTTAAAGAAGGGGCGAGGGGCGAGATCTTTACGGATTTAACCCCCCTCGAGACCTAATTTTTCATATATTTGAAGCATTTTCGTGGCGTGACCACTCCATTTCTCGCTCGTAAGAAAAAATTCCACTGGTCTAACTCCTCTGAAATTAAATTCTGGCTACCGTCCTGGTTCGGTAAAAGCAATCTTAAAACAGGATTCTCAACACGAACTGATAAACATACTTAGAAAAAAAACAATACGGCGCTAATTCTTTATAGTCGGCTAGACAGACTTAAAGAAGGTGTTCGTTTCCATGGTTGCGAAATAAATCTTTGCGCTTCGTCGGTTTTATTTTGATAGATTTTTATCTGATCAGTTTTACGCAGTATTTTGCCTCCAGGACAAACTGCTTGATGACTGGACGTTGCTTGGCAAATAATCGGCCTAATATGTTCACGCATGCGCGACCGGAAATGAAATAGAAACTCAGACGAGTAGAAAACGACGTGATTTCTACACAAAGTGTAACGAGTGTTTCACACCAGAGCGGAAAAAAACATCTTGCTCGATATTCCGTAAAGTTCAATTATACACACTCAGTTTGTTGATCAAAGTTACAATCACTCAGCGTTATGAAAAATATAAAAAATCTAACTGAGTGAGCAAGAAATTCTGTGTACATTTTCACGGCACACCAATTATCTCCTTATTTAAATCATCGGTATTTTGAAACAGAATCTAAATCAAACGTCGACCTTTGCAATTTCACCTTAGTGTAATTACTTCATTTGTTTTCAAACACAGCCAGATTAACAACAGTCATTCTACACCAGATGTTCTTGACATGATGTATTTTGAAGATAAACAAATTAATTAACTACAGAAATATCTGAATGAATTTGACATTTTGAATTAATATTTGTCTAGTAAAAAATTGAGCAGAAAAGCTTCGAAATCGAATAAGTTAGGTTGAAAGTCAGAATAATTCTGCGGAATTCTGTCCGCGCACTATCCGTTGCGAAATCTATACCGGAACCAATACAGGATTATGCAGTTCCGAAAGGCAAATAGATAAAGTGTGAGTAAACGTCCGCGATAGAGCGAATTCGTCAAACTAGATCAAACTGACTGTTTTTAGTTGCGTGCAATTTATTTTTATTCTCTCTCCGTGACAGATTCGACGAGATTGTTTCGTTGATGACTATTTATGGTCGCGGAAAAAGTCGTGTACACATTGAACGTGACTGCGTTACGTCAAAGATTTGTGCGCCGAAGAACTTCATAAATGTCGACTGGTGTTAAGTCTTCCAACGCAGCAACGTTTATTGAACACGAGGTCATAACCTTCTCGAATAAATGGCACAAACAAATCACAGAACGTTGAATTACTTCCGGCTGCTTCTTTCCTAGCTTTACTTATAATATTCATTTGTAACACCGAAAGACTATAGGCTAAATTAAAAAGACTGATCAACGTTTACAACCATATGTTATTAGCAAAAATTAGTAAGACAGAAATATATATCTAATTTTTGTAATGAATAAAAATCAATATCTTTCTAACTTTCGCATATTATTGACAGAATGAAAATCTATGAATTGAAATGGATTGTAAATCCAGTAACTGCAGATCAAGTTTTCTTTTGTCCGTACTTCGGACGTTAAAGAGCGCATCTCCTTTTCATTATATCCATCTAATTGTTTAACTTTTTACGATGGTTTTTATATATTTAAAGTTAAAGTTTTATAATTTAAGGAAACACTTAAAACACGATATTCAAATGAAATATTCCAAGCCAGATAAGCTACAACGAAATGGTTCATTTTTACAATATATTTACCTGATATCACGAAGGCTTCTCATCTTCGAGCTTTTAATTTGAGTAATCTGCATGTAGAATGCTCATGCATTTATATTCTATGTCAGTACAAATGCATCTTACTTTTTGTACGCTGTAATTTTACTTTGTTTGACTACTTCCTTTTTATTTGTTTTTTTATTCGGCTTGATTGTTTTGACTACTTCCTTTTTATTATTATTATTTTTTATTCGGCTTGATACATTTCTAGTAAAAAATCTGTCGCTTAAGTTACTCATCACAAAATTTCCGTATTTATAAAATTCAAAATTGGAGTTAGCAGATAGTTGTATGAAATTGATTATCAAATTTTCTACAATATTTCTCTTCAAAATTACTATGATCAGTCAAAATTGATAATATAATTGATCCCGTCTCGGCGTCGTATTAATTGGCTTGATTTGGCGCTTCTTCAGCCCGGCGGCGGGCGCGGTATTGGACGCCAGAAATGGAACCGGCCGCGTAGTAATCCGTCTATGTTGATTTCTTTTTGTTCAGATAACCGAGATAACGTTGATTGATTGAGAATGGCAAAGGACATACTGGCGTTGCCGCAGATGCTAGATTGCCAATCTTGACGTATGGCGATGGAGCAAATTCAATTACTACCCGTTACGAAACAGAGTTTATATTCCCTTGAAGAATCCGGCGCAAAGACAACGTAGCTTTATTTCATCAAAGCAGATTAACATACGGTAAAAGAATACGTTAATATTTTAAATAGTCAGATAAATGTATCATATCAAGCAAATCATATATATGAAATGCAGAATCTTATCCTTTTAGGCTATTTTGAGGCAATTTTGGCTAATGACTTTTGTTTTGAACTCTGTACAGAGACGTAGCAAAATTGAACAGGGGGACACCCAAATGATACTGGAATGAAGTGAAATCTTTTGAGAGGAATCAAAGAAAAGGAGACAGACAGACTGCCAGACAGGCAGAAAGACAGACAGACAGATAGAGATGATGAGATCGACGGATACAGTGACGATTATTCCTTCCGCATTGAAAATGGAGAGGAATGACAGAGAATATATTAACTGATCATTTGTTCCACGAGGAATGAAGGTTGGCTCTGATATCGATATCGATCGTCAATATCCAATAAACTGGATATACGTCAGGTCAGCGAAAATGGGAGTGCTGCTCAGCGAATGGACCTTTCTGCTCCAAACATCCGATTACTTCAACAGGATTGCGCGTGACGTCATGCACCAATCAGACCAAGAAAAGTTCTTTGGAATTATATCAACATTTCGTGCTACGATCGTTAAAAAGACTGGCCTACCAATTCTCCTGATTTGTTTCACAAATTCACACTAAAACACATAGGGTATTCTTTGAATTGATATCCACAGAGATTCAGGGCCAAATCACTTGCCCGTCTGATACGTCGTGTCCGTCAAGCGTGAAAAGTGTCAATTCTGATATCCTGACTTATTGAACTCCATACCGGGTCAAATACGAGATTATATTAGATGCGAACACAGCAATACAGTGCATTGGTTAACTGATTCAAAGGCAACAAGGTGCAAAATGTTTGGAAAAAATATATTGCTGAAAAATTCTGTTTTAGGATTTCGATAATTGAAAAACTACTTGAGCGTAAAGCATATTTCGACTAAAATCTCTCGATTAGCGCTGATAATACGCGTATGGTGCAAATAAACCGTGTGGTATAATAAATTGAAAATCATATGAAAATATTCTGCGCCTGAAACCATGTTAGGTTTCTTCTTCCTTCTAATTCTTCCTGAAGGAAACTTCAATAACTGCCTTGGATGTAATAAACAGTTGGTTGAATGTCAATTAAAGTTTAACTGAATGAGATATACTGAAATGAAATATACGACTAATACATAGTCTCTATGTTCGGCAAAAATTATTATCAGCATTGAGCAATTTTTAATGAATAATTTGAAAACTGCCAGTGAACTTTCGTGTTATCCTATAAGACATTCCATTGAGAATCTAAATAATTGCAGTAATTATGTTCACAAACCTTTAATTTTAGTGTTGTATGCTGCTGACTTGGTCTTTTATTTTTCGCTGTAAGAGTGCTTAGAATCTTAGCTCAGGCCGACGTTTAACATCTGTTTCTGAATCAATTACGAAATTGACGTTAACGATAGCCGTGACAATAAAGAAGATGATTACGATTCCTGTTATTATTCTTGTTTTTGCTATGTGTAGGGTCAATTCGCATTGTCCACGAGGCATTATCTAATCTGGAATTCCAAGATGCTACGCTACTGCTACGACCAAGCATGCATGTAATGCGGCGATTAGATTGCAAGCTAGACCGATTCTTCCTCAATTCATCACTCATTTGAAATCAATAGTATCGCTTGTCCTGCTGCAGTAGCCCCGCCCCGGGGGCGGTCGGCCGAGAGCTATTTGTAGTAAACAACGATTACAACCCACGGCCGTTGTCCTGCACACTCGTAGGCTGAACAGATCCAGACATTACACTCCATCACAGTATAGTAATCCCCCATGTAATCCGTGGTAGTCCGTGGTAGTCCACTGTAGTCCACACTAGTCCACGCTAGTCCGTGTGTCCAGAGAGTTGATCATCGTGGACGACATTGCGGAGCGTCGCCGATCCGGGAAAGGCGCTCGGTCCGCGACCTACCCGCGACGTCCCTATGCCGCCGCCGCCGCGGCTGCCGCCTCGACCGCGTCCATTGCATCACCGCCTCGACCTCGACTCTGGTCAACCGGATCATCGGTGAGGAGTCCGGCGTGCATGAGGTACCTCTCGCTCGACGGTCTGACATCCGGGAACGGCGTGACGACGACGACGACGACGATGACACGTCACAAATCTAATGTGCCTTTGCAGAGAGATCGAAGGGTGAAGAAGGGTTTGATGAGAGAGATGACGGAAGTTGGAGGTGCTGAGGATCAGCAGCAGCAGAATCGATGCTGTGCAAACATGTTCAGTTTACTGATCACTGTCATCCCATCTCTCGGAGTGGTCACTTTCTGCGCCATCTGGTTCCTCATCAGTAAGCAGGTAAAGTACATAACTAATAATTAGCTTAATAACGGAGAAGTATTTTAAAATATTCAAATCCATATACTCAGCATGCTGCGTTGTGGTAATTTTGAAGCACATTACAGCGTGAACTTTACATGAAGGGGATTATTTAAAAGCTGGTGCTTGACGGTAACGGTAACCTCCGCAAGGTTGATTACAGTTGTACTGCTCTGAATATGTAAATGTTCTCTTGCAATTGTTTTTTTTATATCCACATGTTTTTCTTGGCATCGTTAGAGTTTTTTTGTTTGCATAGTTTTAGAACACATTGTTTTTTCCTTAAAGTCTGGCGTTGTTTGACCACGTCATGTAAATAGCATATGCAGCAAGAATTGTAACACATAATGGGGAACGGTAAAGGAAACGGCCTCCACAGCCAAAATTTGATTTCTTCGTCGATTATTATGTTAATAATAGTAATATTGATAATGAAAATATGACGATAATTTGAAATGCAAAAATTACTGCAAAATCATTGTTGCTCCTAAACTCGTGGAAGTAGTGTCTAGTGGCAAAAGCTGGCTACGGATCTGGATAAAACAAACGTCTCTATATAATACTCACACTTGCATAGTTTCTCCAGCCTATTTCGGGTCTCGCTTCTGCTCCTACTGGACCAACAGTTGCAATATCTGATCTCTGATCCAGTTGTAAATCAAAATCGATTTGCGACAATTCATTTAGGCTTCATTCGGGCATCGTATCTCACGCGGCTCTGACTCTTCAGTATTTGATACGAAATGTCCCGTGATATCAGGACGTGTACGGTTTATCAATTTCAGGAACATTATTTTCAGTCATATCACTTTCAGACTTTTAGCCATATCGCTTTCAGTCACATCACTTTCAGTCATATCACTTGCGGTCATATCACTGTCGAGCTTATCATCTTTGGAACGTTAAAGAATTTGGAGGAGGACGCAATGTCAGATTTAAATGACCAAAATAAACACTGGGGCGGGGAGATAGCTCAATGGCAGAGCACTGGACTCAGAAGCAGTCAACTTCTTCGACCCGGGTTCAAATCACAGTGAAGCCAGACAAATTATTTATAATTGTCTGTTAGCTGCCATTGGCGCTTTGTTGCTGTGTGTGTTTGGCTCGGGTCCGTTGAATAACAAATCTCCCTACCCTACTCCTGGCATGGCCGTACCAGGAGTCCAGCAGTTAGGCCGTTAACGAACCTACTGTGAAGCAGACGTGCATGTCCTAGCGGGTAGGCCGTATTTAGTATGTACTTGTATCTTGTAATTTGTGTGCGTCTGTCATGCTTGAAAATTAATGACATTATTATTATTATTACTAGTGCTTATAGGCCCATTAAACTTTGATAAAAATATAAGCTAACACATGGGTTTGTTTACCCGACTGAAGACAGTCTAAATAACTCAAAGGGATATTCTGTATCGTGTGACTGACTAGCACAATATTCACGAAACATGTTCGTTCTATGAATGAAAGCGTCTTTTAATGTACATAGTTACATCTCCCGTTAGACCTACGGCTCGTAACACAAACATCTAACGTGAGAAAATCGACGAACTAATTTGCCAATTATTGACGCAGAAAGGATTGGTTAACAAAACGAAATGAAAAGCTCAGTTGTAAACACCGTTTGTTGGAGAGAAAAAACTGTCGTAATAGTATTTGAATCAATATCCCGGTCACAAGAGACGGAGACGAAAGCGCCGCTGTGTCTCTCTTATTGATTGAGTGAGAAATCAGTAGAGTTTGGCAACTGGTCTGCAGAAGAGTCGATTACACAGATGATCAATCAAATGTGTCGCGCATGATCCTTCAACAAATAGCCAACTAACTGGGACGCCATGTCCTTGTAAGATTTGAGTCTCCACGGTGTGCCCTGAATAGAAGTAGAACAGATTTAATTGGATCCGTTTTACAATTTTATTGTTTCGTTTTCTTTAGTTTAAACTGGAAAGATGATAGTTATTACAGACAAGAAGATTTTCTGTTTATATTGCAAACCGGTATCGGCGTATCAAAATCACTTTTTAACAACGCTAAAATTATAAAGATTATACTCTTTGTAGATTACGTTACCTCTCTGTCACATCGTCACAAGGCTCACATGTTAGTCTAAAATTTGACCATTTTTAAAATTCATACTAACGTATTCGAATTTTGTTTGTTTTATTTTCTTCACTCCAAACACGATGCCGAGAATAACGGGCTATAGAGAAAATTCATTGTGAAAAATTACATCATTCGCTACATAAAGCGATAATCCTACTTTCATTTGACCTACTTTCCTTTAATCTACTTTTCCTTAGGCTTTTCGATCCCTTCAACTTTCAGTAATGAGAGCTTCGCTTCGCCGTACAAACACTCCCGGATTGCTCATTGGTAAAGCACTTTTCTTACGTTCATATATGTACCTGGTTCAAATCACAGCATGCAAATCACACCTATATTTCAGTTGAACTGCTAAACTTTCACTCGGATAAAATATGTCGAGATCTGTATTGATATGTATATTTTTACGAAGTGCGATAAATTTAGTCTCTTTGTCGTCATTATGACGACTAAACACAGTGCTTGAAGTATTCATCAATATTGGTATGCAAGAGAAGCTCGACATACTCAGCCCGTCTAAAGCATCCGAAACAGTATAGTTATTTTTATGTACCGTTTTTGTGAGAAGAGAAAGTGCACTGGAGTATAGTTGGAGTATACAGACCTATGTAGAGATCTACAGTATGCAACTGTCGTCATCGTTCAACCTTAACGGCATTGACAAGCGCGACTCGAAATTAAAACCACGTACACGAGCGTTCCATCCGTTCAATATCTTTTCGTTTTTCTTTCCTTTCTTTCGTTTTTCTTCTTTCTCCGTCTTGTTGTTAACCGAAACTGATATGCTCGCCTTGCGTGCTGTCCATGGACATATCAAGTTCTGCGGATGATATTAGTTTGCCGTCAAAACTCGTTTTCATAGGCTCTAGTGTTTTGCATGAAGACGTCGCATTGATCCGGGGAGGAGATAATATTGAGCTTTGCGACCGTTATTGATGCTTCCCAGCTGGTGCATTACCCCTCCCCCCAGACCCCAACCCTCTCACATATCCTGACTGCAGCATCTCAATCTTTCACTGTATTGCCGATCTGTACTCTATTTAAATAAACCACAATATCAAGTTTACGACACTGCTCTAGAATGATGCTGTATTGGTGAATCATAATAATTATTGTTCCTTAGTGTGAATGTTGCTCGTTGTTGCTTCTTGTTGATAGTTTTGTGCTGCTCGCTGTTGTCTGTAACGCGCGTCGTTTGTTCTCTATGGACTATTTTGGATTACACTGATCGCTCTTTTGTTGTTTGTTTTTGGTTGATGTTCATGGTTGTGTATCGTTCCTGGATGACTGCTGTTTTATGTGTCATTGCTATTTTCATCGCAACTTATACATACTGTAATAACATTAACATACTGTAATAATTGTTGCCAACAATCTCACCACCTACAATCACAAATCGAATATGAATGTATCTGCCTTAATCTTGATCATGTACATCTGTCCTGATCTTGAACGTGACCGTGTGCATCTGCCCTGACCTTGCTCATCTATCTTGGCCTTGTACACTTGGCCTTGTACATTGGACCTTATACGTATGCTATGAACTTGTCTATCCTTTCGTGACCTTGAGAACTTGACCTTATTCAACTGCCATGGCCCTATGCATCGACCCTGACCGTGTGTTCAGGCCTTGGCCTTGTACGCTTGACCTTGTACGCATGACTTTGTACATCGGCCTTGACCTTCTATGCTTGACCTTGTACGTTTGTTCTGACCTTGTACATTTGTCTTTTACATCTGGCCTTGATTCAGAAAACCATGTCAGTTGTAAATAGTAAACTATATCTACTTGATCTATTGATGCCATCTCCGAACTGTGCGATATTTCTCCAACGCTTTCTTGGAATTTCCAATTTTTCTTTTGGGGCTATTTTTTAATCAGATTCTACGTCTAATGTAACTGACTGGACAGGAAATGTTCCGCGACAAATGATACCAATAACAATTTTAAGAAACTCTCATTACGTTTACATCTAAATCTAAATCTACAGTACATTGTTTTCTGTTGCGTCTTGGCAACGACATCCGCTAAATTCAGTTGTCTCCAGGGTCTGTGTTCATGTTCTTCGAATGTTCTTAAATGAAACATTTACTCTATTAAATAGATCGATTATTTATTTATTCGTATTATTATAAATTGGTTATCATCACTAATTTCGACATTATCGTACTTCGGAATAAAATGCCTTTGATGCTCCAACATGGTCATAGTGTGCGCCCTGTATAGTACGTGCTCTAAGTTTGCTATTTATTGTCATGTCCTAAGCGGGTTAAGATTGGTGTTAAATACAATACTTTGTAATCATTGTAGTTACAACGTTCAACAACGTTCAGTATAAAATTTGTTTCTGTCTCTCGGTCACAGTCTCTGTCTGTCTCTGTCTGTCTGTCTGCCTGTCTGTCTGTCTTTCTCTGTCT